>PVIU01013547.1:21904-55531 GCA_004026605.1 Ondatra zibethicus | reverse complement strand
GAGAACCCATCAACAATGACACCAGGACCTATTTCTTCTGCATGTATTATCTTTTTGAGAACCGAGTCTTTTTGAATGCACTCCTTCCTAGGCCGGGAGGGTGGGCCTTGGACTTCCAACAGGGCAGGGCACCATGCCCTCTTTCAAGGAAGAAGGGGGAGGGAGGAGGGGTGGGGGGGTAGTGGGAGGGGACCGGGAGAAGGGGAAGAAAGGTAAAAATTTTATTTCTTTAATTATGTTCTTGAATGGAAAAAATAAAACAAAACAATGTATGGAAATAAAAAAAAAACATATCATGGTGGCTCTGTCAGTGGAGGCATGTGGCAGCTGCTTGTTACATAGCCTGACAGGGAAGCAGGTAGCTAAGCCAGAAGCAGGGCAGCTGATGACCCTCAAGGCTTGCCTTCTGACTCAGCTACACTGGCTGGGTTTCCCTGCTCCAAATGTTCATGGTTTCCCCAAATAGCACCACTACCCAGGGACAACATGTTTCAAAACACGAGTCTGCGTGGGAAATTTCACACTCGAGTCATATCAAGAGACAATTTAGGCTCAAGTCTTAATAGGCTCCTACTTCTTTAATGGGCTTCAACATTGTTTGTCTAAAACCCATCTTTGGTGGTTCATAATCTTCTCTGTGAATATGTATCCAGGATGAGATGGTAGTGATGAAGGCCAGGTATGTATTCTCCACTTCAATGTACATTTCGTTTTAATTGTGCACCCTTTAGTTTGTCTAGAGCCATCCGTTTTCTAACCACTATTCCTTTCTAAATCTTTGTGCTTGATTGTCAGAGTTATTTATAAACTCCAACTAATTTTAAACTTTGAAATCACAAATGCAAGGAGAAGGAAAATTTCTCCAACTTACAGGTCTGGTGATGGAGTTAAGAATAGCAGTGGATAAAATAGCTTCCAAATTATAGTGTCAGGTTCTTGTACTATTTAAGCAGCTTTTCTAGATTTTCTAAGTTCTTTCTCAGCCTTTTAGTAATATTGACAAATCTTGAGTACCTTTATATCCGAGCACTGACTATAACCCTTTTGTAGATGGTTCTTATTTTTAGGACTTCAAGTAAGCGAAGCTAAAGATTATCAGGACATCTGTTCTTCCTCAACAGGCTTTGGCTTTTAATCACCTATGAAACCACCTTTCACAGCAATGCAGACTCAGCCAGGAAAGTCTATGCAGTTATAATTCAAGAATAAGTAATTGCACACCCACTCTTCCTAATGTTATAATTTCCAAATACTGGGCTTGAAGTTTGATTCCAATGTTGAAAACAGATAAGGGTTGTTTTCTGTTTGGTTTCATTTCACTCAAGATACTGATTCCAAGATATTTTCCCAAAGGGTATAGTTCTGATTTTCCTGATGGGGAATTTCCTGATAGAAGCAGTCATTTCATTCCCTAGTTTCCAGCAATTTATGTATGTCATGCCTTGGCATAGGAATAAAACCTCTCTACAGTGTGTTTGGCAATTGCTTTCCTATGCAATTCAGAAATCAGTTGTCAAAAATCTAAGATCTGAAACAGGGATATGTCTTCTATTATGACTAGCATAAGACAAACAATAATAGCAAATGCCTTCTTAGTAAGAGGTCAGTCACTTTATAGAAAAGCATGGGAGGTAAGAATTCCCATGTTGGAGAACTCTTCCCCCTTGCCTCTGCTGTTACCTGGCTTCATAAACATCAGTAATGCCAAAAACTTCCATAGGAGCAGTAGCACATGTCAATGTTTCCTCAAAAAGAGCTCATTAGATAAACCTATTGCTTATCATTATTGGCAATGTTGTCATTTGGAAACTCAACTAGGGAAAATCTGCTTCCAAACTCACCCACATTTTTGGCAGAACTAATTTTCAGAATTAGAGGAGAAATAGTCTAAAGTGTCTCTACCCCAAATGTAAGCGCTTAGAAGTCAGCATCATAATGTAATTCTGAGGAGGGGATGTTGTTATTCCTTGAGGCTTCTTTTGGATAAGAGAAAGGATATGGGGAGGAAGGGATTTATACATTTCCTCACTATTTTCCATCATGTTACTAAGAATTTGAGGAGCAATGTTGTGGTATAAATCTTCTGTACACTGTGAATGTGTGTTGCTCTCATTGGTTAATAAAGAAGCTGATTTGGCCTATAGCAAGGCAGAATAAAGCCAGGTTGGAAAGTCAAATGAAGATACAGGGAAAAAGAAGGGTAGAGTGATGGGGAGACTTGAGCCAGTTGCCCAAGAAGCAAGATGCCAACAGACTGGTAAAGCCACAACCACGTAGCAATACATAGATTAAAAGACCTGGGCCAGTTGCCCAAGAAGCAGGATACCAGCAGACTGGTAAAGCCACAGCCACATAGCAATACATAAATAGGAATAGGTTAACTTAAGTGTAAGAGCTAGTTAGTAATAAGCCTGAACTATAGGCCTAACTTTCTATAGTTAATATTAAGTCTTTGAGTGATTTTTTTTAGAAGCAACTGCAGGACGCAGGGAGGGGGACACGACAGATAAACCTCTATTTACAGAGGAAAAATTGCAATTTCCAAGAGTCTGCTATTTATTTGCATGGGTGAAGTCAGGGGCTGGGGTGTCCTTTAGCAGAGTTCGTTATTGAGCATTTGGCTGCAGGATTACTGTGCATAAGAAGACAGGAGTATATTGGGTGTTACAAGTTCATCTAGGAAAGATAAATAACCCTAATAGGATATGTTCCAGAGTCATTCTGTGTAGCAAATAGACAAGAAACTTCAGAAGAGAATTAATTTAAAAATAGCTACCTAGACTATTATAGAAATTACCTATAAATGTGTAATTTCAGTGTTAGGGGAGCTGAGGCAAAACGATCTCGATTTCAAGGTGGTTTGTAATATACTCATTTAAAAATCTGCTTCAGTTTAGGGCAGTAGTTGGCTTATGGGGGAATATTTCCACTCTGAGTCTGTCTTTCTACTAGCAATGCTACCCTGTTGCATGAACATTTGCTCTTTCCCTCAGTTGCCCCCAAACTTTGCTACAAGTCTGAGCTCACAGAAGGCTTCAGTAAAGGCACCTGGGAGGGGTTGGTGGATAAAGTAGTAAAGGCACAGATAAATTTTATTCTTCTTTATAGTCAAACAAAACTCCATTATACATGCATATCGCTCTTTATCTCTTCATCTGCTGGTGGACACCTTAATTGCCTCCCTAGTTTTTACCTTATCTTTTCACACTTCCTTATGATTGTGTCTAAGGTAAGAAGTACCTAAGAGGAAAGTTGACTTAGTTTCCTCATGAAGTTCAGACCAAATGGAGATACACTGACCTTTATTATTTCTGCTTACAACAGGAAAGATGGGTTTTCAGAGTCATCTCATAATGGCTGTGCTCTTTCTTCAGCTGACTCTTGATATCAGCTTGTTTCTCTATAGTCTCCTTCTGTTGGAAACACAGTGGTGAAAGCCACAGCCTTTGTTTACCATGGGGAGTTAGAGTCTTTTGCAGAAAAACAACAGCATGTGATCTATTGCATACAGTCATTGTAAGAATTAAAGTAACACAATCATGCTTGATGAGTGAACATTAGTATATTATTTTTTCACAGTCATTATCATCTTTTTAAGTGATATGATCTACCCAAGGAAGACATTGGAAGGCAGAGAACCATAATTGAGAAATTAGGCTGTTTACACTGTTTCAAATTAGAAAAAAATAAATGTATCTCATTCTTGTTTTGAACTTATTTTGCCTTAATAAACAAAATAGATTTTTTAAAATAAAGTTTATTAAATTTGTTTGTGTACATTCATAATGTTTTCTTATTACTTTCCTCTCAGACCCCTTCTTATCTTCCTTCCTCTCTTCTCAACTTCCTTTTCATCCTTGCAAGTCTTTTTCTCATATTCATGTCTTTCTCTTTTATCTTGTGACTTACTGGGTTTAACCGGGGCCATCTGTGTGACCATGAGCTTGGAACTATCCATTGGAGCCTATTGGGGTCATCAGTAGGTATGCAACTGAGGACAGCAACTTCCCCTCACTCAGAATCCATCATCAGCCATTAGTTCAGTAGGGAGTTACAGGGTCCTATATTAGTGAGTTTTCTGTAGCTGTGTTAAATACCACAATAAAAAAATACATTAGAGAAAGAAGAATTCATTTTGGCCATGGTTCCGGGTAAATAGATGTCTGAAATGGCGGGAAAGGTATGGCTTCAGGTGCAGGAACTGGAACCAAGTATTCAGATATACGAATCTATGGGGGATTTCTTATCCAAGCCGCCACAGGCCTCACGATCCCTTCCCCTGTCTATGAGTCTGTGTTGACTGTTGACAGGTTCAGTCCTGTGCAGGCCCAGTGTAACAGCCTCAGCTGTTGCCTGAGTGACATTTTTTGGCTCTTCCCCCTATCTTCCAGCTCTTACATTGTTTTCCCTTCTCTTCCTGAACTTTAGAGGGAGTGATATAAATGCCCTCTTTAGGCTGAGCACTCAACCATCACTTAATCTTGATATTTGGCCAGCCATGAATTTCTGCATTAGGAGCCATTCATGGAAAAAAGACATTTCAGTGATTAAGACAGAATAACATTTCTCTATGAATATAAAGATAAATATTTAGAAGTCATTATAACACCATGTCAATTTAGCTGAACATCAGTAGGGCTAAATGGCTAAAACCTCTTCAGCCATTGAATTTTGTATGCATTTACAATATGAAGCACAGATTCACTCCCGTAGAATGGGTCTCAAGTCCAAAGAGAGAGCATCTGATTATCCTTAAAACAGTCATGCCACTATTATACCAATGGGTACATCTTTCTGGGCAGATTCGTGTTATAATTACTCAGCTGTGAACACTGTGACTTTTATTATGTGCCTTTTAATGCTTTAAACACAGAAACTTGTCATTTAAACAATCACACACTAGACAGCATCCGTATCATGGTATAATGAATAACTTTGAAAGCTAAATGTAAATAGTTTGGAAAATGCATATGCTTTCTCGTCCTTCAGAGATTAATAGCTGAATGGCTACCGTAAGTTTTGCCTTGTACCAGACAATAATATGACAATGTCAAACATGACTAATAAGTCACCTGCCTCAAATTTACATTCTGTTCAGATATTTGAAATATGTTTCTTTCTGCATTAAGTTTCCATCCAGACCAAACTTATAATAGTTCAGCTACTATTTACCAGTAATTTTTAGATCCACCCTAGATTAACTTTGAGGCTTCCTAAGGCAATGGCTCTTCTTGGTTGTCAACTCTACTACACTTAAAACCCTAGCTGCTGTGCATGCCTGTGAGAATTTTTTCTTGACTGGATCATTTGAGGTGGGAAGACATATCATTAAATCTGGCCAACAACTTCTGATGGAAGTCTATATAAAGGACGTGGAAGAAGGTAGCTTTTGTTCTTTGCCAGCTTTCTCTCACTCTTCCTGGTAAGTTCATTCTTTCAATGGTATTAGAACCACCTTATTTGAGACTGACATATACTGAAGACCACCTGAGACACTCAGCCTTGTGGAGTAAACAATTATTCAATTCTTGGACTTTTCACTGGGAGACAGTCATTCATGAAATAGTCAAACCACAACCTGTAAGCCACTCTTAATAAATCCCATAAATATATTAATTATATGTATAATATATAGGATTATTAAATATATATGTATACTATATATTGGATATGTAATTATATTAGATATGGGATTTATTGAGAGTGGCTTACAGGTTGTGGTATGAATGTTCCAACAATGTAGATAAATTCTATTCATCCTGTTTCCCTAGGGAACCCTGAGTAATACACTCTAGGAGGATCTTTAAAACCTCTCTGAGATGCAGTAGCAAGCCATGCTCAGCTTCGTGTACAGTGCCAACATCAACAAGAGCAGGCCACCAAGGAAGCATAAGCCATGTTGGCTGATTCTAACCAGAATGGTCAGCACAAAAACCTTGAAATGTGCCTTGCAACATAGCTTCAAATCATGTGACCCAGATGGTCAGGGTCAGCACAGCAGGGGAAACCATCACACAGCAATCTCGGCCACATGATTCATGTTCAGCAAAAACACTGGTCAGACAGGGAGGCTCAGGCACAGAGAGTTCAGTGCAAGACAGGATCCATCATCATTCAAAGCTGCAGAATGCCGCTATGTTTCTTCAGTGTGGAGAGGACTTCTGGCCAGAGCAGGGCCTATTAGCTGCACTGATGGGAGCACATGAGTTGGGCAAATACTGAGGTGTGAATGCAGACTCTGTCTATGTTACGTGCAGCTACCTTAGACAAATTGTGTCCTAATTTTTAAATGTCTCTTATTAAGATGGACACTGTTTTTTTTAAAAATAAGAAGTATCTTACCCTGTGGTCAGTAATGCAGTCATTATCCAGGCAGGGTGATCCACGCCTATAATCCCAGGAGTCAGGGGGATTTCCACAAGTTCAAGGTCAACCTGGTCAATACAATGAATTCCTGCCTCAAGAAATAAAGAGCCTGTTCTTAATCTACGCCTGCCAAAATTAAATTATTGACTTATTCACACAGTAGATGATGATTGAGCCACTGCAAGTGCCAGACACCATGGGTGCAGTAAAGAACAAGATGGATCCAAGTTCTTCCCTTGTAAAGTTTATGGTCTAAGGACCCCAATGATCACTCAACTACTGCTTAGCAAATGCTTGTTCCCTGCCCTCTCATTATGGGCAGTTCATTCTCTTTGAATCCACTGAACTTGGACTTGGTTGTTGAAATTGGAATTGGTTATTAATTTGTTGGAACTACAAGAATGTTAGCAGTTGAGAAGTGAACACACACCATCAACACGCCTTCCTCCTTCATGACCTTCTTCATGAGAACAATGTGTTTTGAGCAACCACTGTCCAAGATGTATGAGAGAAAATGTAAAGGCATGGACCTACCCATATCCTGAAGACAGACAAACCCCAACTGCCCAGACAGCGCTGGGGACACCTGTCAAGTAGGCTAAACTGCAGGCCCAGGACCGAGGAGAGTGAGCCTAAGTACTTGCAATTTCACTAGCTTGGGTCTGGTTTGTCCCACACTATGACTGTAATGATGATGCGCTAATACAGAATCAAGAAAATGTTGTTTACTCCTAAAGTTTGAGTTTCTATTAAAACTATTATACTGCAGTGGAGGTAACTTGAAAACTTTCTGAAAATCTTGACACAAGCTGTTTATCTTCCGTGCACTGCCATAGCATGGCGAGTTTGTAGACTAGTTATTTAAGCAAACTGCAAAGAAATCAGAGAAGATACAAAAAAAGAATTAAAATTGAAATAAAAAGTCTTATATTCAAGGCGTGGTACTGTAGGAAAGCAAAGTGCTAGGTCCACAATCTAGTGTCTAAAAATACCATTGATTGATGTCAGAAAAGAACAATGAAGGAGCAAACTAATATTTTAAAACATCATATAAATGCAAAGGGTATAGACAGAATCTTTTCTCTTCCTCACTAAAGAGGAAACAAAATTAAATGAGCTCTCTTGGTGGCTTTAGGTTAGACACAAGAAAAGACAGCAACTGAAACAGATTCCCAGAGAAGGCTGTTGCTGCTAAACTCACCCAAGGAAAAGGGAAAGCCAGGAATGCTGGAGCCTCACCAGCGCTGGAAGAATGGACCAACTCATTGATCCTTGGGTGTTTCCAGGCTCTAAGTTCTTTTATGGGGTAAAAATTCTGGTCTACCCAGTTTCCCGTTGTCTCCTATAAGTATCAAAGGATACTCAAACAAACAGCAAACACACAAACAAATCAATAAATAGGCAAGCAAGCAGACACACAGACAAACAACCAAACAAACACTTCTTGTGTCTAAGGGCAAAACCAAAGTCTCCTTTATCTCACCACTGTCTTCATTTTTAAGGGGAAAGAAGGTCAGCCATTAACAAGGCTCCACAAAGCAGCTACAACAACATGGCTGGCACTGCTTTATCTGCTCCTAAGTCAGCCAAACTACCTGCTGGAGGAGGTGCCATCCTACGAGAACTGTGGCCACTCAAGTAAGGAAGAGCAGTGACGGTAACAGGCTGACTGCTGCCCATTCTAGTCAGATGTGCAGCTCTTCAAATACTGCAGAAAAGCCACGGACTTATTCATCATTTATTTATCTTAAACATTATTTTGTCATTACCATATACTCATTGTATACAATATGAATTTCGTGATAATATTTTCAAACATCTAAATCATGTACTTTGCTCAAATTCGCTTCCCATTGCTCTCTCTTGCATCCTTTTAATGAATTTATTGCTTATACATATTAAATGAAGTTAGAAAATTCCCAGGATTTAAAAGGATTCCAAAAATCTTGAGAAAACAGTAATATAGATTTGGTAATCATCTTCCAAAAATCTATGTGTTCAATTACTAATCAATAACTTTCTGGGATTCTATGATAAAGTTAGTTTTGGAGGTGTCTTTCACATTTTTGGCTAAATATATTCTCCTTCATCCCTTCCCTTTTAATCATTTCAGAATGAGAGCAGGAAAATGTGGCCTGAGAACACCGTGTATGATTCCATGATGCCATATTGTAGGGAGGTGCTGTGATTAAGCCTTTATCCTGGACTTCTCAGTTTGGAAAGAACAATGCTGAAATGCATTACCCGGATGACAGTTCTGGTCTCACCAGAAATCATTTTCTCCATGTCCTTCCCCCCACTGTCCCCTGGAAGACTCCAGGAGTGGCAGTCTGGCTGTACAACCACATGCAGAGGATGTGGCTGCCTATCGACCAAGTCCATTAGCACATTATGGGCAACTAAGAGGCTTGCCAAAAGTAATCCCACTCTTCCAGCCATCGCTCCCAGATCACTTGGCAGGAGAGAAACTGGCAGATGTTACAGGAGCAATTCATTTAGAACTTACAAGACCCATTATGGATATCAATACCCAATCAATCCCTGGAAGGAGGGATGAGGAGTATATTAGATACTTTGCTTTGGTCTGAGGAACATATGAATTAGATTGGAATTTTGACTTTAGCTGCTGCCTCCTACTGGAACTTCCCCTGAGGTCATGAAGCTGTCGTAGGCGCCGTGTGGGGCCACACTCACAGTCCAGCCCTCCTGTCCATCATCCTTTCTCCACAAGCAGCAGCATGCTTTCTGTTTTGTAGTTTTACCAAGGTTTCTAACAATCTGAAACCCTATCCGAGTAGAGACCGTTTTTTAAATGCTGGCTTCTAAAAGTCAGTCTGTGAGCAGTTTTCATTATTGGCTGCAGTTAGTTTATACCTCCCTGTTTCTTCCTTAAGAGAAAGCAAACACTCACAGAATGAAAGTGGACTTCAAGAAGACAGAATACAGTCACGGCTCAAAATGCTTTCTATTAGTTGGTAGTCACAGCTTGAATCTCTGTCACCTGCTTAGCACACCTTTCTGGAATCTCTGTGGAAGGACAGCAGGGAAGAAACCAAGGTTTGCTTCCTCTCCAGAAGCCACCATGGTGAGACACAGAAGCAATAAATTCCCTTTCTGGGTTCATTTTTGCATCCCCCACCAGATGCATACTATATCCAAGCAAAAATACTAATATTTAATGATACACACTGGATATATCCTGTATATTTTATTTATACACATAGTGCATATATGGTGAATATAACATTACAAGAAAGTAAGTCATGCTCTGCCATCTGTCCCAGCTGTTTAGATGTACTGCTTTTCCCTCTACTCTTTAAAGAGTTAAAAGAACCTTTCTTCTCCATGAAGGTACTACATGAATCTGAACCTAAGTTGAGCATATTCATACCCTTTCTTAATCCAAAGTGATCAATGAGATTGTTTTTCATGAAAATCAACAGTATTTTGATGTAATTTTAAATTCAGATAACTAAATTGTTTATACCTACAAATACTTTGAGCATTGATGCTTTGTTCTAGTTTGTCAAAGTCATGCCAGCCAGTTAATAGAAAATATCAGATAGAGATAGATCAGAGCAAGGAGTTTGTACAACCATATTCCTTATAAACTAAAGGAAAGAGCTATTTATAAAACTCTGTGTTTACTGAACCTTATAGAAGAGAAAGTGGGAAGTACACTTGAACGCATTGGCACAGGAGACAACTTCCTAAATATAACCCCAGTTGCACAGACACTGAGAGAAACAATTAATAAATGGGACCTTCTGAAAAGCTTCTGTAAAGCAAAGGACAAGACAAAATGACAGCTTACAGAATGGGAAAAGAGCTTCACCAACCCCACATCAGACAGAGGTCTGATCTCCAAAATATACAAAGAACTCAAGAAATTGGTCATCAAAACAACAAATAATCCAATTTAAAAAATGGAGTATAGACTTAAACAGAGAACTCTCAACAGAGGAATCTAAAATGGCTGAAAGACACTTAAGGAAATTTCAACATCCTTAGTCATCAGAGAAATGCAAATCAAAACAACTCTGAGATTCCATCTTACACCTGTAACAATAGCCAATATCAAAAACATTGATGACAACTTATGCTGGAGAGGTTGTGGGGTAAAGGGGACACTTCTGCATTGCTGGTGGGAATGCAAGCTGGTACAGCCCCTTTGGATGTCAGTGTGGCGATTTCTAAGAAAATTAGGAAACAAGACCCAGTAATACCACTTTTGGGTATATATCCAAACGATGCTCAATCGTGCCACAAGGACATGTGCTCAACTATGTTCATAGCAGCATTGTTTGTCATAGCCAGAACCTGGAAACAACCTAAATGCCCTTCGATTGAAGAATAGATAAGGAAATATGGTACCTTTACACAATAAAGTACCACACAGCAGAAAAAAAAAACACGACATTTTGAATTTTGCAGGCAAATGAATGGAGCTAGAAAACATTATTTTGAGTGAGGTAACCCAGACTCAGAAAGACAATTATCACATATACTCCCTTCTAAGTGGTTTTTAAACATAAAGCAAAGAAAACCAGCCCACAAATCACAATCCCAGGGAACTTAGACAACAATGAAGACCCTAAGATAGATATAAATAGATCTAATCTACGTGGGTAGTAGAAAAAGACAAGATCTCCTGAGTAAATTGGGAGCATCGGGACCTTGGGAAGGGAAGAAACAGGGAGGGGGCAGAGAAAAAGGTAAAGCTCAATAAAAATCAATAAAAAACTGTGTTTGGCATTATTGTGCAGGTCTAAGTAAATATTTTTCAAGGCATTTTATGTTGCTTGTCAGGGTACGGAATCTAAAATTAAGGAAAAAGACAATTCTTAAAATAATTCATGACTATAAATCATAATTTCAAATTTCAAGAAAATGGCTTGAAAGAAAAAAGTCGAGTAAATAAACCATCCCTTTGTGGCACTGTTTAGTAGCAAACAAACAGAAATTCAAGTGTTCAGCAAGAGATGACTTGCTCTGTAGTTGTTTTATTTATGTCAATGTGGCAACCTTTGAAAGAACAACATTTGGATTCTGTTATTGCCTAGATGTGTATTAAGTCACAAAGGTCAGAATAAAAGCAATAACAAACAAGCTTCCCAAAGTATAAATGCACATACACGTGTGGGGCTGAATCAACGGCCTCCCTCGTGGTAATTTGTTGAGTTGTATGTTTATTTAGCATTTCACTAAACTTACAACATTTGCTAGTAAGTTTTTACCAAATCCTGACACAAAACTATTTATTGGAATAATTAATTTTTACTTATCAAAAAAAGTAACACCAGTCATTTTTAAATACCTCTTGTGGGTGAACTTACTGCATCACGAAGTCTTGCTTTCTTCACGAGTCTTGAAAGTAAAAGGACACTTGAGGCTTGTAGGGATAGACAGCTAATTGAAATTGACTGCTAAAACCTTATATAACCGAAGAGCTGACAAATTTTCTTCGCTTCAACATTTATCTTAAGTCAGCATGCGAGCCTTTCCTCATACCTCCCTGACAGAGCATGCAGAAGAGTGTGCAGTGAGCGCCTAATTCACACAGCATTGGTCACAGTTGGATGCTAGACGGCTTCAGGTAGGTGACTAGGAGGCTGCCTGAGTACTCAACAAAGTCATTCAATAACAAACGAGTTCAGAAACTTTCTCAGCATTCCATTGTACAGCCCACACTTCTGTGAGTAGACAGAGACCTGGCCCAAGCTTCCTGGATGGACTTAGACTGCCCAAGCACATGGCATATCAACCTCAGGTACCATTTTAATAAAGATAGGCTTGACTGTCTGTTTCTGCTTTCCTTGAGAACCACTTCCAGAATCTACAGTGTACCAAAGTCAACCAGTGCTTAGAAGATTTGTCAGTGAGTGTCCTCAAAGCTAAGGAAGGGAATCTTGAGGAGTTTGTGTTCTTTGTGATCTCTTATCCTGGCATGCTACCTTGGCTGTAAACCAACCATGGTCAATGGCATTCACATGTCTGTACAAATACCTCCCTATGAACTCTCTATGTATTCTTCAAGAGTATGATAAATATGTGTTAAACTAACACTGTGCATAAAGACGTACGTGTATATGCCCTTAAAATATGACCTTTCATTGAACTGTGATTTTTTTTCTAGAACTGTTTATGGAATGTAGTGACTTTCAATGAATGATAAATATTTGAGAAATTAAACAGACTATGCCCTTTTTTCTGCATGCATTCTGATGTGTTACATGCCATGCTTACTGCAATCATCTATCTGGAAGCTCAGCCACCTACCTGAGCGCACCAACATGACAGTCTATGTCCTGACCCTCAAGGTTCCAGAAACCTGTCTTCTTTATAACTTTATCAAAGCATTGAAGATAAAACACATGAAGATGACATACAGACACTCTTTCCAGCCACTGCTGTCACTTTGGACATGTTAGTAAGTCACATTGCCTTGATGTGTCAAGAGACTCCCTGATAGGGTTAAAGCTCCTTAGCATTGTGTGGGCGAGGACAATCCTCACACCATCTGCTTGATCTGCAGTTCTATTAGACTGTCAGTCTGATAAATGACAAAGAGAAGGCACAGGGGCAGGGCCAGCTTCACAGTGAAATGCTGCAGTCATAAAACATGGAGAACTAAAAAGGATTTAGGCCAAATGCACAAACCATCCTTTGTAACAAAATTTTCTTCTTGCAAGGAAAGAACTAAGAGAGTGAGCTATTGATTCCCAGGTTCAATCAGAAGTCAGTGTGACAGTCAGTCCTCAGCTCTGAGGTGCAGCTCACAGATCAGTGATGTGCTACCCAGTGGTCCAGTGGTTCCATCTCTGCTCCACCCAGTCCCCTTGGAGTTCAGTGGAAACACACATTGTTCACTTTGTACAAAGATAGTATATCTAGAGCTGGCTATTCTGCTCATCTCATTTGCTTACAAAAAAAATAAAAGGGAGATCTTCAAAATGGAAATGTAATTTGGTCACTGGCTCCACCTAGCTAAAGAGCTGCCATCCAATGCGTGGTCATTGTGCCCCTAAATTTAGCTCCAACAGATGACAGTCTGTGAACAGCATGCAAGCAATTGGTTTCTGAATGTTGGGGATTTGAAATGAGTTCCACTGAGTCTCATTTCAGTTTTCAGGTGAGCATGAAATAATATTAAAAAATAGTATTAACTTGTGATACAAGCCAATGGCTATAAAAGTGCCAGAAAGTTAAAACACCTTTGAATATCCCTTCTTCAGGGTGTAGTGGGCTTAGTAGAAGAAAATTTATGAGTAATCTCCACTAATATCTTGTTACTAAAGGGAAACCAGAAGCTTTGGCTATCCTAAGGAAAAAAGTTAATAGTCAATAATAATTAGCACGTACAGGGACTTATTTACTTGACACTTTAAGCAAGATTGGTGATAACAGAATAATGGAATTATCTCAATAACATAATAGGATTCCTAGTGGTGATTCCTCTTTTTCTGCTTACCTACTTGTCACCACAACCAAGTTCTCAAATGCAGCAGGTCAAACTCGTGCATTCCTTGCATGCATTAGGATTAGGACACTATGGTTTTCCTTCTGGCCTAAAGAAATATAATAGTGGAGTGTCCCACTGTCAAGGAGATGAAAAGTGAGTAACTGCTGTAGTCAGTAGGATACACCAATACTTTGATCAGAAGAAAACAGAGCCAAGAGATAGATCCATAGAGATGCCTTGTCTCTTCCAATGCATACAGCTAAGAGATTGACCCATAGAAATGCCTTGTCTCTTCCAACACATACACCTCCTAAGCAATTATCTTTTCAGACACAGCGGGGCAATAAGCACTTAAAACGTTTGGCATTTGTTTTGCAGTTACTCCATCTGCATGTCAAGATTTCCATTGCATTAAAAGAAAAGAGATACGAGGTCAGCAAGAGTAAGAGTCCTGTTGTTTCTGGGCAAGTTGTTCAAATGCTTATAAGCTTTCAATGTTTGATGCATCTTCTCCATGTTCCTTTATTGACTTGGTTAGTCTTTGTTATGGATTTTTAAAATGGGGTTCTCAAGAATGTCCTTCAGTATTTCTGTAAATCACAATTCATGGCTTAAAACTTGTTCAGAGAGTTGATAGAGGACTTCACAGAGTGGCAAGCTCACAACTCCAGTGTGAAATTAGCTTTTACTTTTCTCTCAATTGACATAAAAATGCTCTTCTATTGCTCCTAAGCTCTCAAAATACATTAATGAGACATTCTCAGAAATATGTGCTCACTGTTGGGCACATACTCATGTTAAAAAGAAAGTATATACCTAGTGTATTAAAAAAAAAAAAACAACAGGTGACACCTGCCATCCTGGAGTTCTTTGGAATTTACCATGTTCATTACCTTTTCTGAGTAAGCATTGGCTGTCACTAGATACAACACTGAAAATCAGCACCAATTCCTCCATTCCACCAAAATTCTTTGTGACCAACACTGTAACCCTAGTTCTTCAGTAGCCTGAGGCAGGAGATAACTCACTGTGGTCCCTTGGAAGAAAGTGATAGATCTAGTCCAAAATTTGAACTTGCTAGGTAACTACCACACACTGTGTAAGGTGCTTTGCCCTTGAAATTGTGTTAGCATACCTTACAGAAGAGTGTTTCTCAGAGCTGTGGGGAGAAAGCAGTGCCATGCTTTATGAAACTCTGGAGCAACCACGGACTACTCCACTAGCACTCAAAGATTTTTGCTTAATATTCCAGAAGAAGTGAAGAAGGTATCATTTACCACCAAAACTCAGATATCAGTGCCTTTCTGCCCTTTATTTTGGGGAAATACTACTAGAAGTCCCTTTGAGTGTGGACATTAGCAACAAACACACCCTTTTAATATTTCTTTGCTATATTTAGAAATGGCCAATGGCAATGTAACTGTGATCTTTGCCAAAGTGAGATGGCGATAACTTCAATAATCATAAAAAGTTCACATATGTTGATTTGAACTTCCATCCCTAAAGATTTATTTAATTGAAATGACCCTAACCTTGTGTCTAATACTATTCTTAGTACTTGTATAATTAATGGCTTTAAAATGTTAGGGTTATACCCTACCCAGCCCTTATTCTCCGCCTACTCTTGAGTGCATGGCTTTCATGTCTGTGTTCCATCTACATAGAGGGCTCCTCTCTCCCCAGACACTTGCATGACCCCTTCTCTCTTTCATTCCTGTCTCTTCTCAAACAAGAACCCATCTATTGTACACTCTCTAAATAGCACCTTACCAATGCTTTCTGTCTATCTCATTACCCTGGCTTGTTCTTGACACTCATTTACACACACACACGTGAGTTTTGTGTTTTCTCTCTGTTGCTCATGAGGCTAGAGACTGTGATTTAATTCATTGCAATATATTATGTAGTTTTAACAACAGCAGGAACACTTCTGGGATAAATTTTCATTCCTCATCTTTGAGCATGGGCTACCACATTTCTACACTCAACAGCTTTTGTTTTGTAATTCATGCTCCTTTGGAGGAGCAGCGCAGGCAGAGGAAAAATAGACAAGCTTAAGAAGTAGATCACAAGGTGATCATGGCCATGCTTATCTGCCAGAGGATGCCAATCTGAACCTAGAAACACAGCAGAATAGATAGATATTTATGAGGAAGGCACAGGAAAAGAAAAGCCGGTGGTCAGGTCAGATTGGATAATAAACTCACCAGAAAGGGATAGGGATCAGGGCATCTATCAAACCAGGACCCAGAGAGGCACAATGAGTGTGTTTGCAGTGACCTTATGATAGGAAAAATTGTGTGTGGAAAACTCAATCCCTTGGTCATTTGAGGTGCCAAGGATGAAGTTTATTGAAGAAATGTATATTCAAAGTGGAGATTTTAGACATTAGGGCTTACTGGAGATTAATCTACTAGACCATTGTTGGTCAAAGGAGGCCCAGGGACATAAACTCCATATCATTTATACGGAAAGTAAATCTAGAAGCTTAATCTATGAGCTATAGAAACACAATTCAACAGGCAATGCCTATATCTAATTGAGAAAAGATTCCAAAATAACCAGACTAGAGTGAATCAAGGAGATATGGTCAGCATCCACAGTCTCCATCCAACTTCCTGTCCCCACAGACTTCAAAACCATCATCAGAGACAAATAATATCCTAAAGAGACTGCTTAGCTACCTCCCACAGCTGAATGAAGTCCCTAGTTTAAACACCTGTATGGTTCCCAGACATCCATAACACAACACCCATGCATAAAACAAATAGAATTTTAAGCTAAAAAAGGAATCTCTCTTTAAAAAAAGAGTTGCATACACATAAATAATGGAGACTTATAATCAAATACATGTGACATGAACATTTATGTATTTACACATATGCAGAAAATATATATAGTGCATTATGCACATGTTTTTCTAAGAGGACTCTGACTCTTACAGGGACATTTGTCTAAATAATTAACCTTTCCACCACAAGTCTATTAAAAGTTAATTTTCTTTTGAAGCTTTACCTTTTGTTCACCATGAAAACTTAGTATAATCTATTTAATATTTAATTGAAATGTCAGTCCACTGCCATAAGACAAGATTTATAAAGAATGGTCTAGAGTGCAGTCATAAATCTCTGAAAATCTGGGCATGGTGACACCATGCTTTTAGAGGCAGACGGAGCTCTATAATTTCAAGTCCAGTGTAGTTTGCATAGTGAGTTCCTGGACAGTCAGAGGCATATAGTGAGACCCTATCTCAAAAAAGAAAGAAAGGAAGGAAGAAAGAGAGAGAAGGAGGGAGGGATGGAGGGAGGGAAGGAAAACGGAAAGGAAGAAATCTCTGATAAGAAAAAAATGAATAAGCTGAATTACTTGTACTGAACAACTGAACACTTAACGTAGAGGTATAGATCTACCATAATGGACATTAGAAACATAGGTAATATGTTCTAACATGAGTCTCTATGATTCAGCAACACATCTTCATGATTATATTTATCTCCATATATATTGTGTCTTAGTTAAAGCTTTTATTGCTGTGAAGGGATGGCATGACCTTATAAAGGAAAACATTTAAGTGGGACTGGCTCAGAGTTCAGAGGTTTAATCCATTATCATCATGGTGGAAGGCATGGTAGCACACAGGCAGACATGGTGCTGGAGAAGAAGCTGATAGTTCTACATCTGATCTCAGACAGCAAAAAGAGACCATGACACTGGGTCTGACTTGAGCCCTGGAAACCTCCAAGCCCACCTCCAGTGACATGCTTCCTTCAGCAAGGCCACACCTACCCCTACAAGGCCACACCTACCTCAATAAGGCCACACTTCCAATAGTGCTGCTCCCTCTGAGCCTGTGGGGGCCATCGTAATTCACACTCCACACCGGGATTCTGATAAGGACGTGAGGTTTACAAAGTCTCCTCCTAAACAGTATACTTAACTATTCCTGCAGAGAAAACAGTGCTGCAACTACAGTTCTAGTTATTAACTTGGGAAAGGGGAGCCACTCAGTTTTTGAATAAAGAACAGATGTAAATATTTAGGAGTTTTATATCCTGACACAGCTCCACACTAATATGTATCACTGGCAGACCCATTAATCATTTGGCTTGGAATGTGAGTTTTGCACAAGCTGAATTATTTATTTCAGCATTACCGTACCAACATCTCTGGAAGGAGTATCTGCTGATGGTAAAGTTCCACTAATGGAAATTGATAGTAGCATAAAACGGTAACAAAAGAACTCGGTATCCCTGTCTTATGCTATGCTAGAGGAAAATGGTCAGTTTATTGAGAAAGTTTCAGTCAATAGTGGCACTCATACCCTGGGGTCAACCAACAGCTCTTTAATTGAACTAAAGACCTGATCAATAATAGGGAAATCGTATCTGATACTGGAAGCCTAACCAGCTACCCAGGGCTAGTGAGGTCAATGATCTAGAAGAGCTCATATCGATTACTAAACTAGCATAATCCCTAATGATATTCTAAATATTTGAACTTTTAAAACTCTAGGTAAACGTAGTTAGTACTCACCCTGAATCAAGGAAACCTCTCTATGCAGCAAGTGGAGACCATTGCAGGATCATATCCAATCAAAATGCAGAGCTGTGGGGCCCAGTCCCAGTGGACTGCAAAATGTCTTCAAAACAACCTCCACTCCTAAGGTTCAGGAGCCATTGAAGAAGAGGAGGCAGGAGGCAGAGCAATAAATAATGAAAGAGCCAGAGGATCTGAGAGCTTTCTGTGGAATTGTGTCTCCTAGGAATGTTAGAAGCTCCATAAATAAAATTTAATAATTAAAGTACCCCTCCATACATATATGGTGTAAATTCTAAATATTGTTTATCCAGAGTGGCCTTTCCCCCTGTGTCCTCTAATCCTCACTTGTGTGCCATGGCTGGTCTGCCCACATGCATGTATCACAAGCATACACGAAGAGTGAAAATACGATGAAATGAAAATATTACCAAAAGTGTAGTGAAAAGGAAAAAAATGTGTGTGGGGGGCACAGAGGACAAAAAAGAAAAAATATGAAGAGTTGGGACAACTTGCTTCTGGGTTCTCCATGTCTGGAGATGCCCAGTTACACTCACAGGACACAGGATGGAGAACAGGGAGAGGTCCGGCTGCATTGGTAGGGTATTGGCATTCCTGAAGCTTCTGCAGCTCTTTAGCCTGTGTTGGACAAGTCCTTGACCGAGGACATTTCTGACATGCTTTCTGAGATCGCTCCCAAAGTTGGTCCTCCCTGTTGTCAGAAGACCACAGTTTCTCTCCAAGTGCTTGTCTTCCTAGGACTGATTGCTTGGCCTCACAACTTGACACCAGGGCTCTCAAGCAATAATGAAAAAGAGATGAGCTGTGATCCCTTCCATGACTATGCACTATGACTTATGCATATTCTATTGGTCACACGGGCCAAGGCTAGTTCAGTGTGTGAGCATGCTATACAAAGATATGAGCACCAGGAAGTCAGGCTCTCAGGCCGGGGCCGTCTTTGAAGCTTAGCCCCTCTGTCCTGTTATTCTTCTGGCAGTTAGCAGAATGCATTCATCCACAATAGTAACTCAAAAGCAGCTGTGCCTCAGACTTGCTTTCATTGGTGGAATGAATGCCTACAGTGGAAAGCCAGTGAGCTCAGACTCAGCTCATGCTGGTAAGAGAGAGCTCTTACCCCCTCTATTCAAAGCCAGTGACCACAGAAAACAGCAGCAGTTAGAGAGGTTTGCTTTTAGAAGATGGAGATTTCAGAGAGAATAAAAGGTAGCCTGGAAAAGGACCTGTCAGCATGAAACAGACAGCAGAACAGAGTGCTGCTGGGTGCAAATGGCAGAGCATAGAAAGTAGAAAGAGCACATTTAAAAGGACAGAAGTAGAGCATCAGATCCTCACGATGGAGGCATCGACGGTGAGTTGGGAAGGAAACTATATCCAGAGCACCCTGAACTGCACGATGTCTCAGAAGGCCCTGGGCCACACTTGACACAGCAGACGGAGGACGCAGTGGCCACAACCAAGCTAACCTTGACACAGCATACTTTCAAAATATGTTTATATTACCTGACTATGTGGTGGCAATTGTGCAATTGTGCGTGTGTGTGTTCCTGTGTATATGCTTGTGTGGAGGTTGAATGACCACTGCAGAAGTCATTTATCTTCTTTCAGTCTATGGGTCTTAGAGATGAAACTCGGGTGGGCAGGCTTGGCAGCTAATGGCTTCACCTACTGAGCCATGTCACATGTCACCAGCACTCAAAAGATACGCTGTATTGCACAAGCAATACGCGTATTGAAAAGTCAAACAGTGAAGATAATAAAAGGCAAAAGGCAAGGGTTCAGCCTCTAAAGAGGCTGCCAGTTAGAATTGGTGCATTTCCTTGTGAACATTTCCTCAGATTATATAGCCACGAAGAGAAGCACAAAAGGTCGGAGTGTGTGCATGGTTAGGTCCAAGGGAAACGCCAATTCTCTAAACTCCAAAAGGCAGTCCACACATTCAAGTATGGCTTCAACACGGACTACAGAATGTAGTTGGCTTTTATTTGGGCCACCAACTTACTCCCAAATAAAGGCACAGAGACATATTATTAGTTATGAATGCTTGGCCTTAGCTTTTTTTTTTAACTTAATTTAACCTGTTTCTATTCATTTACATTTTTGCCTCATGGCTTTTTACCTTCCTTTCATTCTGTATATCCTACTTTCCTGCTTCTTCCATGTCTGGCTGGCTAACCCTTGATATCTCCCTGTTATCTATTTTTCTTGCTTCCCTCAACCTAAATTCCTCCTCCTACTTACTCTCCCTGCCCAGAAGTTCTGCCTATACCTCCTCCCTTGCTATTGGCCATTCAGCTTTTTATTAGACCAATCAGGTGCCTTAGGTATGCAAGGTAAAACAGCAACACATCTTTACATAATTGAACAAATATTTTGTAAACACATGCAACACATTTTTATATAGTTAAGCTAATATTCCACAACAATAGGAGGATTTCTGGTAATTAGATAAATGCCATCACTAGTTGCTTAGGATTGTTTGCCCTCTACCAAAAGAAGTCATTTCTGTTCCCTCTGTCAGAAGGAACATATGGCTCCCTGTGGTATCTATCAGCATATCAAAGCTTATGCTGGCAACACATTTCAAAGTTCACACTAGCATCCTAGCCCTTCTCACCTCTTCTCCTACCCTAAACCCAGCTCATGGGCTTCCCAGCCCACTACCCCACAGATAATGCACTCTCCTTATAACACTGGAATACCTATGCTATGTTCTCGCTCCCTCCCTCTCTCTCTCTCTCTCTCTCTCTCTCTCTCTCTCTGTGTGTGTGTGTGTGTTTTCTCAGTGCTGCGGGAGCTCCTTCCGCTCCTTCAGCCAATAGCCTTTGAGATACCAGCCCACTGGGGCGTGTTCTCTTTCACTTTAAAAAGAAGCAGCAGCCCTCCTCTTGCTCTCTTGCTTAGGACTCCAGTTCGGACGACTAGACTCCTTTCCTTGTTGTGCAGAGGGCTGTTGTCTAGGATGATGTTCTGTAAGTTTTTTTAAATAAACAGCCCTTTTATCAATAATAATTCCAAACTGATATGGGATTGTTTCATGCATTACTCAATGCTGGAGGTATTCAGTCTACTTCTTTCTGTGCTCTGGCTTCTTCCAGATGCCTCTGTTGTTTTCTTTTTCTCTCTCATATCCACAGTGAAACCTATGGAGTAGTCATATCATCAATTTATACAGTTTCAATGTTTTATAGGTTAAAATATTGGGGACGCTTCTCTAGCTGGTAACTTTATTGTGAAAGAAAGTGGTATCTTTCTTGCTGGGAGAAATGAGTCACTAGGGGTAGGCCTTGAAGCTTTATAGGCAGATACCATTTCCTTTTAGTCTCTGCCTTCTGAGTTTAGATGCAAATGTGACCAGTTATCTTCCTGTTCCAGTCACCATGTGCTTCCTGTCTGCTACCATCTCTTTGTGTCAAGATGGACTGTATCCCTCCGGAACTGAGAGAGAACCAAATAAACCTCTGCCCCCTTAAATTGTGTTAGGGTATTTAATCACAGCAATGAGAAAGTAACTAGGATGGTACTGAATTTTCTATTTTCACATACCACTATAGCTTTGACAACTTCCATATAAGTCATTGATTACAGAAATACCATCCTTTTTATACTGTTTTCTAGTTTATCTTAGGGTTGTTGCTTGACTTATTTAACCCAAGGGACATTGTAATTATTTCTAATTGCTCACCAGTACAAGTGATGCTTGAGAAACCTTTTCATAGAAATATCCTTGCTTATTTGCATAGCATTTCTATGGGAAAATTTCCCCAAAGCTCCTAAAGTGTCACAAATTTTAAATAAACATTGCCTTCCTGAAATGTTGAGCTAACTTCACTGTAGTTGTTTAGCATTGTACATTTGTGGTTAATTAAATATTGCCTCCCTGAGATGTTGAACTAATTTCAATGGATTTGTTCAGTATTGTACATTTGTGGCTAACTTCCAAACAGACTGAAATACAAACTTATACACAATATGGATACACACTTGAAAATAGTTCGGAACTTCATCTGTCATAACTAACATTTTAAATGTTTGGAAAAAGTCATTAGTTATTACAGTGTAAGGTGGAATATGCCAGGTGAGGAAGGCACTGCACTTACCCAAGGAATTACATATATATTCCAACAAACTTGAGATGCACACACTGAAATCTCCCTGCCACAATACAGCACCAGTCCAAAATCCAGTGTCTCCTTGACTTTCCCCTCACTTTTTAAATTTCCAATATTCTTCTTGAACTCGGTTTATCAATTCAAAGTTTCTAGTAAGGGCATGGTCACTTTGATGTATATCAGCTTTATCTGTAAGCTTCATTGTAGTATTTCAACTTGAGAACTGAATGCAGAAAAAGGTGTTGTTATTGATTGGAAAGGCAAGGATTTAAATCAATAGAAAGGGAGATCATGGGTCTGATGGTACAAGCTTGTTTGGCCCCAGCCAGATTAACTACCACTGCTAAACATTTTGAGTGTCCTTGTTGACCCAAATTCTCTCCAACTGCCAGTCATCCTCCTTTCTCTCTCTTCCTTGGCCCCTCATCCTCCTCACTCTGAAGGTACTGAAACAGGTGAGAGTTCAGCCAGCAGGGACACAATTCCTCTGTTGAGTTCATAGGGATCAACCTCTCTGAGGGAAATTTGTCACTAACCAGCTCCCAAGATTGATGCTGTTAAGACTTAAAGAGAATTAGACATGGTGTTTCTTGGGAAATGATTGAGGGACTTGTGGCATGCTGGTTAATTTTTGTCAACTTGACACAGGCTAGAGTCCTCTGTGAGGAGGGAATCTCAACTGAGGAAAATGTTTCCATAAGATTAGGATGTAGGGAATCCTGTAGTCTCTGAAGTGTAGGGCATTTTCTTAATTAGTTATTGACTGATTGGGAAGGACTCAGTACAATGTGGGTGGTGCTGTCACTAGGCTGGTGGTTTTGGCTTCTGTAGGAAAGCAGGCTGAGCAAGCCGTATGAAACAAGCCAGTAAGCAGAACTCCTCCATGTCCTCTGCATCAGCTCCTACCTCCGGGTTCCTTCCCTGTTTGGTTCCTATCCTAACTCTGTTGATGATGAACAGTGGTATGGAAGTGTAAGCCAAGCAAACCCCTCGCCTTCCTGCCCCAAGTTGCTTTGGCCATGGTGTTTCATCACAGCAATTGTAGCTCTGACTAAGGTGTAGGTCAATCTTCACAGTGTTTTTCTTCCTTGCAAGAAATTTTTATATTCCTGTCTCACCTGTTTCTCTATTTGGTCTTGGAGTTTGTTAACATCTGGTAACATACTCAACATCTACTTGTTTCAACCTTAAGAAATCACCACCTCATGTGTTCGGTAGGAGGTGAATCACTACCTTCAAGTCTCACAGAAGAGCACCCCTGCTGACAACCATCAGCAAATTCTGTGCAAGTGATGAGGGAAAGAAAGACAGAGGTCCCAGCTCTAAGCTGCTCAGTTCTGTGGCAGTGGCCTGGATGGCCCAAAGCATACCAGCAAGGATTCTTACAGATCCACACCAACCTAGACTAATTTGGAAATTAGCAGAGTCAGCTGCAGTCCTCTCTACTCACTTCAAGCGAGTAGAGAGGGGAGCTATCTTCTTCACTTGCCAAGATGAGACAAATCGCTTTCTTAGCAAATGGTGACTGGAAACAGCATTCAAGAGCTTTATTCAATATACATTGTCTTTAAGGAAAATGAGCTGGCGTTGCTCTCTTAGATCAAGTGAGTGCTGGACAGGTTCCTGCCAACTGTGCTCTGATGTTTTTCCAATTCCTTGGAAGTGAGGAAGGCAGAGGGGAACAGGGACAGAGAAGGGAAGATTATTGGCAGGTAGGACTACTTGGTTGCACGGGGAAGCTGACAGTGTTTAACACTGGTTGCCAATCTGACTGGGCCATGAATTCATGCTAGCAGACTCACGTAAGATAGGCCAGTGTCACCTTCCAACCATTTACTGGATTCAGGTCCCTGGCAGCTGTTACATTGTCTTGGGTTGATTTCATCCCCTTCTCTATTAGTTTAAATTTCCTTAAGAAATATCTCTCTTTTCCTTGTATGGGGGCCATGGCATACGTGGTAAATAAAATGTGACCAGTAGGCAGCACCTCTTGCAAACTGCTAAGCCGTTGATGTTTCCCTGTCCACCTGCTCAACAAGCGTTGATGAGAACCTGGGTTGTGTCATGTTAGAACTATTGTCAGAACTGTCCAAGGGTCTGAGACATAACAGTGTAACTGGACACGGGATTTTCATTCCTCTTTAAAAGATACTTTATTTTCTGGAGTCTTTTTAGATTCAAGGCAAAATTAAGTGGAAAAAAGCCAAGAATCCCTCACACGCCTATCTACAACATTTGAAAGCAGTCAAGAAACTTTCTATCATCTGTCATGGTCCATGGTTCATAGTCCTGGAGGTTCCCGGGCCATGTCATCAGCATCAGACTTGTTCTGGGGAAGGTGACATTGTGATAGCATTAAAAGGATGCAGGTGGCTGTAAGAGGAACAATTATGTGATGAGACAGGAAGCCAGCGTGAAGAGGTTCCTTGAGGACAACTCACTTACCGTGTGTATATTATGCATAGCCATAGGCATGCATGTCTGCATGTGTACATGTTCAGTGCATTGAGTAAGGGTGTATCCACGGCATGATTGCACTCATGGAGAGTTTAAGGAACATCCTTAAATGTCAGTAAGTCCTTGCCTTCTGCCTTTTGGGGACAAGGTCTGTGGTTTGCAGTTGTATGTGCCAGACTAACTGGCCCATGAGCTTTCAGAAATTCTCTTGTCCCCAACTCCATCTCAGCATGACTACTGGGATTATAGATACACATCACAAAGTCCAGTATTATTTACACAGGTCCTGGGAATCTAACTCACCTCTTCAGACTTATGTGGCAAGCACTTTACCTATGGAGTCATTTCTCCAGTCCAAGACAGCTTAATTTTGCAAATACTAAGTTGGGGTCCACAAGCTCTACCTTAATCTTGTCCACAGGCTGACCCTCCAATGGCCTGACCAGTACCCTATAGTCTCCATTTTTTGAAGCTTCTGATACACAGACTCTCAAGGAACACACTGTAATGGTAAACTGCTGCAGTGCAGTTCCCCCACACCAGGGGTGCAGTGGGTGGTTTAGAGCAGTGGTGGGTGGGAGACCATGGCAGGCCATGAGGGCAGCTGGTTCCATGAGGAGTCCTGGCAGTTGAGAGACAGAGACAGATAAGCACACCGTGTAGAGTGAGATTGAATATTTATTTAGTGGGTTATGGAAGGGAAGGGTAAAGGGGAGAGGGAGGGAGAAGGGGGACAAGGAGAGAGAAGCAGAGAGGGAGAGAAAGAGAAACAGAAAGAGAGAGGGAAAGAGAGAGAGAGAGGAGGGGGAGAGGAGAGGAGCCAAGGCAGCAGCTACCTCTTCAGGAGAGAAATGGAAAAGAAGGAAGGAGCTCAGGCTGGAAGCCCAAGGAAAATCTGCTTGCCCCTGTGGTGGGGGGAGGGTGTGGGTGGGACTTGTTTCTTAGGGGACAGGACAGACCATTACACACACTCTCCAAACCATATCATCCTCTACAGTGGATTTACTCAGTGAGCAAACATGTAATGGCATGCATCTACAATTGTTCCTTATGGAATAATTTCACTGCCCCCAAATATGCTCTCTGATTTATCCCTCTTTCTCGTTATGTCTGGAATCTGCTGGAACTTTTACTGTCTCCATTGTTTTATATTTCCTGAAATACCACACAACTGAAAGCATACATTATCTTTACATTTCACATCAGCACCTTTCATGTTATATTATTCATTTATAAAATGCCATGTGTTTGTTATTTAACAGTGTTAATATTTTCAGTGCTGAGTAATATCTCATGTCCAAATGCACTATAGTTTATTTTTCTGCTCGTCTACCGAGGGACAAATTTAGTGATGAGAAAAAAGCTGCTATAAATATCTGTGTGGGTTTATGTCTCCTGCATGAATGTATGTGTGCACACCATGTGTATGAAATGTCCACAGAGGCCAGAAGAGGGCGTTTGAATACCAGATTGGAAAGACAGATGGTTGCGTGTTGCCATGGAATGCCAGAAACTCATTAGGGATCCTCTTCAAGAGAAACAAGGGCTCTTAACCACCAAGCCACTTCTCTGTCCCTATTTGAGAGGGGTGTTGTACAGATCTAAGCATTTGATTCGTTTGAGTAAATACCAGAAAATAACGTTATTAAGGGTGTTTTCACCCAATAGGGTGATTGATGCTCACCTATTGATAAACCGGGATAAATCCAGATCCCCCTAGCAGGAAGAATAGAGCCAAAAACCTAGCAGGGGAAGAAGAACCAAAAATCTAGGTTAGCTGGTTCAGTGACTCTGTTCCAGGAACTAGCTGACCATAAAGTTAGATTATAATCTTGAGAATAATCTTGAGAAATGGGCAGATAATCACTGCCCTTGTGCTTATCACTTGTATTTTCGGAATTTTCCAATGATCACTGGTATTTTCGGAATTTTCCAATGATGCCCTTCCTACCCTCTTTGGGTTGTGGTTTTGTTTCTTCCCTTAAATACCCCCCTCCCAGCTACTCAGAGTTGAACTCCGCTACCCTTGCGTGGGATATGAGTTTCGGCCCCAGCTGGTTCCTGTCAAAAAACCTCGTGTGATTGTAGCAAAGATGGTCTCTCATGAGTTCTTGGGGGGGTCGTGTTATCCCGAGACTTGAATGAGAGTCTCCCCACTCCGGGGGTCTTTCACTATAATCCTAGCAAGGTAAAGATTTACCTAGATTACATGTGATGCTGACTCAAGCCAAAAAAAAAAAAAAATCAAGAGAATAGTAATAGTTTGTAAAACAGTTTTCTGAAGTGTCTGTACCATTTTGCATTCCCATAAGCAGTTAACAGTAGCTCATCTCAGGAATAACTAATGTTATATATGCTTTAGTCTTTGACCATTCCAGTACAGTGGTAGTCGTTGGGATTAAGGTACATTTCATTTGTATTAGTCTGGGTTCTCTAGAATAACAGAACTAATAGAATGAATATATATATATATATTTATATGTATATATATGAGATTTATAAATACACACACATATATATATACACATACATACACACCCACATTTGAGATTTATTAGAGTAGTTTACAGGCTGTGATTCGAATATTGCAGCAATGATTGTCTCCCAACAGAAAGTCTAAGAATCCAGTGTTGTTCAGGACACCAAGCTGGAAGTCTCAGCCTGTCTTCTGTATGTATCAGAATCATGAGGAAGTGAGCTTTAATACCAGTACCAGTGAGAGTGAGGCAAGCAGGCAGAGAGCAAAGTTACCTTCTTACAAGTTTTTTATGTAGGCCGTCACCAGACAGTGTGGCCTAGATTTAGGATGGCTATTTCCACCTCAAATGATCCACTCAAGAACAATTCCTCATAGGTGAGCCCAGATGCTCGAGCTAGAGTTGGTGTCAGACGCAGTCCGATTGACAACCAAGAATAGCCATCACAACACTGAACATCCCCAACATGCTGCCTGCCTAGCCATGTATCTTTTTAGGTAAGGCTTTTGTTTCTGTCATCTATAGTTTCTATTTGTTTGTTTGTTTGTTTTTACATCCCAATCTCACTTTCCCCTCCCTCCTCTCCTCCCAGACCCTCCTCCCACCTTCTCTCCCCCCCTTAATCCACTTCTATTCAGAAAAGGGCTGGGCTTCCGTGGATATCAACAAAATATGGCGTATCAAGTTGTAGTAAGACTAAGCACCTTCCCTCGTAATAAGGGTGTACAAGGCAACTCAATATGAAGAATAGGGTCCTCAAAGCCAATAAAAGGGTTGGAGACAGTCCCTGTTCCCAATATTAGGAGTCCCACAAGGAGACCAAACTACGGAAGTGTAACAGATATGCAGAGGGCCTAGGTCAGTCCCTTGCAGGCTCCCTAGTTGTTGGTTCAGTCTCTGTGAGACCCTATGAGCCTAGGTTAGTTGATTCTGTGAGTCTACAACCCCACCACCCTGAACACGCCTGGTCTCATCTATCATCGATTTTCACCAGGCTCCAAACTTCTTCTTATTATTATTGAACTTTAAGAGTTCTTAGAGATTTGAATAGAGTCCTTCATGCAGCATGGCATTTGCAACTGTTTTGGCTTAAGAGATGGCTATTGTTCCTGTACATAGAAAACTGCAGTTCCCTTTCCCTAGGGAGGTCCAGCTAAGACAAAGGCCTGCAGGCTCTGCCGAGGTTTCTCCTTAGAACAGGATGCTCTGGTATGGTTTTCAGTGATTACGCTTTCCTTCTTGTCAGAAGCCCAAGAAGATGTTTGTTTATTATAAAAATTCAGATGCCCAAGTTTCCTTAGCTCTTGTGGCTGCTTTATCTTCTACTTTCAGCTAATAGAAAATTCTAGAAGTGGCTCAAATAATTTTTTGCATTCGATTGGTGAGAACCAACCCCATGGTCACACCTGGATACAAACAGGACTAGGAAATAAGTTTGTGATTGAACAGTTGCAGCCCAACAATATCCACAAAGTAGAAATGGAACACAAACCAAGGGGGGGATCATCTAATATTCTCTGCTGTGTCATGGTATCTTACAGAAGCACAAACCATAAAGTTTACATACTTAACCTTTAAAGGATCTCACGTTTAGCAAGTATCAGTTCTGAAACTATCTTTAAGTTAAGTATAAATCCAATATTCTGCATCTGTCTGTCTGTCTGCCTTTTTTCATTTTTTTCTGCTTTATTTTTGAGATAGAGTATCATTATTAAGCCCAGGCTAGCCTAGAATTCCTTGTGTAGACCAGGCTGACCTTCAACTCACAGAATCTCCTACTTATAGGCCCAGCCAAGACAAGTTCAAATAGGTCTGAGTCTCAGCAGTTTACCCTGAGGCAATATCTGTTTCTGATAAAGACCACAAACTGTGACTACCTAGGGACCACCCAGGAACAGACCATCCAAAGGAAATTCCTAATGTTCCAACCATTGTAGATAGGATCACCTGCCAGCACACACCCATTGCTTTTAACCAGGACACCCTTAGACAAATGTCAGCCAATCAGGGGTTCTAAACCTTAGAAGTCCCTCACCACCACCTTTGCTATGATAAAAACCCAGCTCTAGCTGAATTTAGAGCTCTTCCACCACTCCAGTACGTTGGACACAAGGAGAGACCGATTTGGCAAACTTGTGTAAGAATTAAGGCTTTTTGCTTTTACATACAGGACTCAGTCTCCTGGTTGGTTTGAGGGGACTCCGAGATCTGGGCATAACAATCTTAACATCTAAGCCATGCTCACGGAAGTTTACTATGTGTATTATAATCTGTTCTAGAAGGGTTAGCAGGTCAGGCTCTCAATCCACTGCTTGCAGCTTTACTTCTGAGACCTCTGTGGTATGTATTGAAAACTAGGGAGATGGCGGGGAATGAAGAAACCACACATGCGCGCGTGCGCACACACACACACACACACACACACACACACACACACACACACACACACACACACACGGGGCGGGGCGGGGGGGAGATTTTGGCATCTGTTAGGCTCTGGGTTTCCAAGCTGTTGGTGCTTGTTTAATAGGTCTGAACTAGGAGGCGACTTTATTGCACAGCATGCTTAGCAAATCTTCGTAGGGGGTCTCTGTAAGGGAGCAGTCTTTAGTTGTAAACATCTGGGAGGAGGAGGTTGCATCTACATTTTCTGCATAGGCTGTTAACATCAGCAGACAAACCAGGGAGAGCTATGCCATTTGCTTGAGCCTGACCCAGAGAAGGCTTTGCCATTCCTATGGACCTGAGACACTGTGGTCCTTGATGTGGCTGTGCTCATGTCAACAACTTACATTCACTCAGAGCTATATGACCTCCCCATGTCTGTCATCCTTTCTCCATCATGAAATTCTTCACTTGTTTGGAAATTTTTTTTCAAGTTTGGAAAAAAGATACACTTTCTGAACAGAAACAGGAGTAGATGGGGGGTGGGGAAGTGGGGGGAAAGGAGGGGAAGGGGGAAAATGCCGTCAGGATGCAAAATAAATAAATAACTAAATAAAATAAATACTTTAAAAAACCCGTGTCATAGTCCAGTTTGGAGTCTGATATCAGACTCTTGGAAACTGCCATTCCATCCTAGCATGTTAAAAATTGCATGTTGCTCTATGCCCTGAATACAAGGGCACTCTCATATATAAAAGAAACACTAAAACTTAAATCACACATTAAACCCCATACACTAATAGTGGGAGACTTCAACACTCTACTCACTACTGGACAGGTCTTTCAGAAAAAAAAATTAACAGAGAAATAAGGGAACTAATAGATGTTATGACTCAAATAGATTTAACAGACATCTATAGAACATTCCATCCAAACCTAAAAGAATATACCTTTTTCTCAGCACCTCATGGAACCTCAAAAACTGACCACATAGTTGGTAACAAAACAAACCTCATCAGATATCAAAAATTGGAATAATCCCATGTATCTTATCAGATCACCATGACTTAAAACTAGAATTCAACAGCAACACTAATTCCAGAAAGCCCACAAACACATGGAAATTAAACAATGCTCACCTGAATCATCAATAGGTCAAGGAAAAAAAATAAAGGGAGAAATTAAAGATTTCCTAAAATACAATGAAAATGACCACACAACATAATCAAATTTATGGGACACAATGAAAGCAGTGTTAAGAGGAAAGTACATAGCATTAAATGCCTCATAAAAAAGCTGGAAAAATCCCACACTAGTGAATTAACAGAACATTTGAAAACTTTAGGAAAAAAAAAGAAGCAAACTCACCCAAGGGAACTAGACAACAGGAAATAATCAAATTGAGAGCTGAAATCAACAAAATAGAAACAAAGAAAACAATACAAGCATCAATGAGACAAAGAGTTGGCTCTTCTAGAAAATCAACAAAACAGACAAACCTTTATCTAAACTAACCAAAAGGCAGAGAAAGAATATCCAAATTAACAAAATCAGAAATGAAAAGGGGGACATAACAACAGACATGGAAGAAATCCAGACAATCATCAGGTCATAATTTGAAAACCTGTACTCCACAAAATTGGAAAACTTAAAGGAAATGGACAACTTTCTGGTTTTATATCACTTACCAAAATTAAATCAAGACCAGATAAGCAAATAAAACAGAACTATAACTGCTAAACGAATAGAAACAGTCATCAAAAGTATCCCAACCAAAAAAGCCCAGGAGCAGATAGTTTCAGTGCAGAATTCGACAAGATTTTCAAAGAAGAACTAATATCAAAACTCCTTAAATTGTTCCACACAATAGAAACGGAGGGAACATTGGCAAATTCTTTTTATGAGGCTACAATTACCCTGATACCCAAACCACAAAAAGACATTACTAAGAAAGAGAATTACATATCAATCTCACTCTTGAACACTGATGCACAAATACTAAATAAAATACTGGCAAATCAAATTCCAGAACACATCAGAGCCATCATCCACCATGATCAAATAGGCTTCATTCCAGAGAATGCAGGGATGGTTCAACATATGAAAATCAGTCAACAAAATCCACCATATAAACAAACTGAAAATTAAAAACCACATAATCATCTCATTAGATGCTGAGAGAGTTTTTGACAAAATACAACATCCCTTCATGATAAAGGTCTTGGAGAGAGCAGGGATACAAGGAACATACCTAAACATATTAAAGACAATATACAGCAAGCCACAGCCAACATCAAACTAAATGGAGAGAAACTCCCAGTGATCCCAGTGAAATCAGGAACAGTAAAAGGTTGTCTGCTCTTTCCATACCTATTCATTATAGTTCTTGCGGTCCTAGCTAGAGCAATAAGACAACAAAAGGAGATCAAGGAGATACAAACCAGAAAAGAAAAAGTCAAACTCTCACTATTTACTGATGATATGATAGTTTACATAAGCGACCCCAAAAATTCTATCAAGGAAATTCTACAACTTATAAACACTTTCAGTAATGTAGCAGGATACAAGATTAACTAAAAAAAACCAGTAGCCCTCCTGTACACAGATGATAAATGGGCTGAGAAAGAAATCAGAGAAACTTCACCCTTCACAATAGCCACAAATGGCATAAAATATGTCGGAGTAACTCTAACCAAACAAGTGGGAGACTTGTATGACAAGAACATTAAATCGTTGAACAAAGAAATTGAAAAAGATACCAGAAAGTGGAAAGATCTTCTATGCTCTCGGGTAGGTAGAATTAACATAGTAAAAAATGGCGATCTTACCAAAAGCAATCTACAGATTCAATGCAATGCCCAGCAAAATTCCTCACAGACCTCAAAAGAACGGTACTCAACTTTATATGGAAAACCAAAAAGACCCAGGACAGCCAAAACAATTCTGTTTAATAAAAGAACTTCTGGAGGCATCACAATTCCTGATTTCAAACTCTACTACAGAGCTACAGTACTGAAAACAGCCTGGTACTGGCATAAAAACAGACAGGAGGACCAATGGTACCTAATCAAAGACCTGACTATTAATCCACACACCTTCAAACACCTGATTTTTGACAAAGAAGCAAAAAATATAAAATGGAAAAAAGAAAGCATATTTAACAAATGGTACTGGTATAACTTGATATCAACATGTAGAAGAATGAAAATAGATCCATATCTATCACCATGCACAAAACTCAAGTTCAATTGGATGAAAGACCTCAACATAAAGCCAGCCACACTGAACCTCACAGAAGAGAAAGTGGGAAGTACATTTGAACGCATTGGCACAGAAGACCACTTCCTAAATATAACCCCAGTTGCACAGACACTGAGACAAACAATTAATAAATGGGACCTCCTGAAACTGAAAAGCTTCTGTAAAGCAAAGGACACGGTCAACAAGATAAAACGACAGCCTACAGAATGGGAAAAGATCTTCACCAACCCCACATCAGACAGAGGTCTGATCTCCAAAATATACAAGGAACTCAAGAAATTGGTCATCAAAAGAACAAATAATCCAATTAAAAAATGGAGTATAGACCTAAACAGAGAACTCTCAACAGGAGAATTTAAAATGGCTGAAAGACACTTAAGGAAATGTTCAACATCCTTAGTCATCAGAGAAATGCAAATCAAAACAACTCTGAGATTCCATCTTACACCTGTAAGAATGGCCAAGATCAAAAACACTGATGACAACTTATGCTGGAGAGGTTGTGGGGAAAAGGGAACACTTCTGCATTGCTGGTGGGAATGCAAGCTGG
>PVIU01013547.1:0-21804 GCA_004026605.1 Ondatra zibethicus | reverse complement strand
ATCAGTATGGCAACATCTCAGAAAATTAGGAAACAACCCTCCTCAAAACCCAGTAATATCACTTTTGGGTACAAAGGATGCTCAATTGTGCCACAAGGACATGTGCTCAACTATGTTCATAGCAGCATTGTTTGTCATATAGCCAGAAACTGAAAACAACCTAAATGCCCCTTAACTGAAGAATGGATAAGGAAAATGTGGTATATTTACACAATGGTGTACTACACAGCAGAAAAAGAAATGACATCTTGAAATTTGCAGGCAAATGGATGGAGATAGAAAACATATTGAGTGAGGTAACCCAGACCCAGAAGGACAATTATCATATGTGCTCACTCCTAAGTTGTTTTTAAATGTAAAGCAAAGAAAACCAGCCTACAAATCACAGTCCCAGAGAACCTAGACAACAATGAGGACCTTAAGTAGAAAAAAACAAGATCTTCTGAGTAAATTGGGAGCATGGGGACTGTGGGAGAGGATTGAAGGGGAGGGGAGAGGCAGGGAGGGATGTAAAGAAGAATGTAGAACTCAATAAAATCAATTAAAAATCTATATAAAAAAGTGCATATTCCTCAATCTATGCTGCTACAGGATACCTTTGATTCTAAATCATAGGTCTTCTCAAGATATTCCACTCTGGGACAGCATCTTGCAGAACATGTCAGAGGAAACTTATGGGAGACTCGGGGGAATTTTCATTTTGTCTTCAGTGATTCCCAAACTTTTTGAAGGTTATTGGAAGGTTACTAAGTAACAGACACATGAAATATAGTAGAATTCAGCAGAGCCTGTTTGAGATCACCTGGGAACTTGCTATTAACACTTTCCCTATTCCACCGCTGTGACAGGCAGGCATCATTAACCAATCACAGAACTCTAGCTTACTCAGACTGCAGAGTTCTTCTCAACACCACAAACAACTACTGATAACTGATGGTTACACTAGATCACCCTGCCTTGCACACCCAAGGCTTAGCATAGGTCTGAGTTCCCTATGGTGAACAAATTATGTGGCCTATGCAAGATTCACTATTGCTAGTGCCTGAGGGAAACCCTGAGAAACTTGCAGAGATTCAGAATTCTTTGTCCCACCTTCTCTTGCTGTGGGGATGGTTGAATGAATAAGAATATAATGAAATGCAAAGCCCAATAACCATCCTGATAATCAAGTTTCTGGTGTGGGTGACATGGACCTGGGCAGCAGAGCCTATAACACTGTCTAGCTTAATAAAGTCTCAGGACTTTGATTTCCATATTTACAAAATGTAACAGTAGACAAGATGAATTGTCAAGTCTCTTTCGCCTCTACGCAAACTGAATCTGGTTCTAGGACTGATAAAATCCAGAGAGAAGAATCTTGTTGTCCAATTTCTAAGAAACTAAAGCTAAAGATTTTGGTGACATGAATTTGGTAGTGAAATTAATATTTGAGGACCTACTATATGTCTGAAAACTTGATGCTTTACAATCTTTCATTTCATCTCCAAGAACTATACCAGTGTCATTGTGTTGTCTTTCAGGTGAGAAAATCAACTTGGAAAAATAAACTGAGCTCAACAGCCCAAAATAATCTAACAAGCAGAAGCTCTGGGATTAAAACATCTTTTTGATTCCAAAGTCTAATCTTTTTGATATTTCCAGTTTCAAAATCACTCCAACATATTCTAGAAAGGGAGTGAGATTGGGATCACATAAGGTGTTGAGTTCCATGTTATTGCCAATAGTCATTATCTTGTCCTATAGAAATAGAAGTTCCCTATGTTCAACCTAATAGCTCTTTCACATCAGCTATGCTTGAGCAAATCTGTTTTGCTCACACATTTTCCTCCCAGCACCCACTGGGTCTGGCGAACTGACCCTTGCTGGTCTCTGAATCCTGGATTGTTCTAGGCTTGGCGTGTCACTCAGAAGCATTCCTGACTTTTGGAAATAGAGCACTTCTATCCATTAGAAACCTAAAACCATAACAAAATGGTGCAAATCCCTGTCTCAGGTTTTGAGATCTGTGAATACATGGACCTCAGCCATATTGCTGTTCCAATCCACACTTGCACTGAACAACCCCCCTGGGCTCTCTCCTTCCCCTTGCCTCTCCTTTATCTCCTGGGTTGACTTAGAGGCTGCAAAGGAAGCTTCCCACGTTGGCAGAGGGATGAGCAGGAGAATTGTGTGTTTAGTAGACTTTCCTTGGACACTTGGCAGGAGACAGATGGTTTGAGCATTCTTGGGTTAATAGTATCTGTCTTTCCTCTGGATCTCAGATTAGTTTTTCATTTGTTGTCTTTTCAGGCTATACAGAGTGACAACAAATGAAGAGTTTCCCTGAATAAGGACTTTCTGTTGATAGTATATTTTTAACATTTTAAAAGACGGGTTCACTTTCAGAGTTCCCAAAAGATAGCCTCACTCTCCGTGTCCTATTATTATCCCTCACCTGAAGCTGAGGTGGCTACACCCTGTTGTGTGGACACTGCAGCTCCCAGGCCACTTCTGCCCTACTGAATAGGATAGGTGCACTGCTAAAATGAGCCCTACGCTCAGAGAGTGAAACGAGGTATCCCAAGTGGCCAGAATCAAGAGTGGAAAAAGCATCCCAAGCCCCTGACTCTAGTCTGACTTTAGGGTGCGACAGATGTGACCTTCCCCCAACAGAGAGAGCCTCTCTGGGGTAGCATCCACCAGTTCTTCATTACCAGGCCTGACTAGTGGTGATCACATCTTGCAAGCTGTGATCACTTGTCTTCCCTTCAGGCTGAAGGCACAAATTCCCCACAAAGGTGGTATCTGTTACTAAGTGATGGACCGCCAAGCCTGCAGGTCTAGAACGTTCTCACATACTCAGCTCCTTGCTTCTGAAAGGATCTGGGCCATACCCAAGGCTTCTGGCTGATGGTTCAAAAGGAACCAAGCTTTCGAACCACACAATCTCAAAATCTTGTTCAGTATTTCCTATCAGTTGCCTTAGGAAAACATTCACCCCCTGTCAGAGTAACTATGTGGCAGTGTTGATTTAAAATATATCTTTTGAAGCAAATGCATATCCATTTACAAATATGATAAATAAAACAGAGAGAACCCTCTGCCCTTCACTCAGTTTTCCCCAAGGATAGATTCTTACAGAACTGTAGTGGAAATTCATTACTAGAAAACTGACTTTGATAAACTCAATACAGAGTTCATTCCTATAACCAGAAGAAGCTTTAACTATTGTTGTTTTATGATCCAACCTACTTTCGTCTTATATCCACCCTTTCCTTCACATGCAGGAATCACTCCTCTGCTTTTCATTTCTGTAATTTTGCCATTTCAGAGACATAGCATTAATGAGCTCTTGCATAGCCTAATTCTCTAGATATCCATTTGTGCCAATGCTTGGCTGCACTGCTGAGTCACATTCTGAGATCCGAATGATCCACGCTTGAATAACCCATCCCCAGGGATGCTAGATTGTTCCTAGTTTGGGGCTCTAACAAGAAAATGTGCTGTAAACATAGGTGAAGAGATTTTTGTGTAAGTTGTGTTGTTTTCTCTCTCACATAAACGCCCTGAATCACAGCTGTGGTTACTGGGCTGTGTGGTCACTGTATGGTTCGATTTTAAAGGCAGTGCTAACATTAAGTGTTTTTCTACCAACCAAGCAATCCAGTTTCTCCACATTATTATCAGGGCTTGGCATTGCCGAGGTGTTTTATTTTAGAAATTCTGACAGGCGTTCATGGATATCTTATTGGGGTTTAATTTGGATTTTTAGTGGATAAGGAAGGTGAAAATCTTTTCATGTTCTTACCATCATCTTTCTTCTGGGAGGGGAGATTTTCTTGTGTTGTCTGTCCATTTTCAAGGTGAATTGTTTGTTCGTAGATGTTAAGCTTTGAGTCTATTACAAACCACAGAGTGAATTCGACTGGTGGGTAAGAGACTTCCAAGTAACTTCCCTAAATCTATAGCTTGTCTTTTCATCCTCTTCACAAGATCCCTCACTGAACAGATTTCCTTTTAATTTGATAAAATCTAATTTAGCTTGATTGTTCCCATTATGAATCACATTTCTTATTTTACATCTATAAATCTTTTAAAAATATATCTATTTATTTATGTTCAGTCAATCTGACAATGAAAAATCAACCATTGGTCCCTGTCATCTTCCTAGCCACACTATGCTACTGGAGAACTTCTGTGAGACCTGCGTGCCTACGCAAGCTGAGCCATAAGGATGGCACCCCAGGTAGACTAGTGAAGAATCAGAACTTGCCCCACCACTCAGTGGTGATAGCCACATTTAAGACTTCCACATGAACTGCCCCCACAGGTGCATCACTGACAGGGTGCTAATTTGAAAGATTTGGGGAAACTCAAAGGAAGTGGAGCCTAGCTAGAAGGCAGGTTCTTGGTCCTTGGACTGAAGACCACTCTGCCTCCTGCTGTTCACATGTTTCTCTGGTATATGTTCTCATTGCCATGATGGTCTGTGTTACTGTGTGCCAAGAGTCAATGGAGCTGGGCTCTGTGTTCTCACGCTTTCAAGACACAAATCTTTTTTCCTGTTAGTTGTTTATGTCAGGGATTATTTGATAATAACAAGAAACTAATGTAGCCACAATTGCTGAGGTGTCAGTGAGGCCCACTACAGCTAAAACCCCTGCTCCACCTAATACTAACAAGAAGGCTCCTTCCATGGGTGTTAACTGGTGCTGAAACTGGGGATGTGACCTTTACAGGCATCTGGAGCAGATGGGCACTGCTCTCCATTCCTCTCCCTGACAACATGGTGCCGGATAAATCCAGTTCCAATAGTGGCTTGAGGTAGGAGTCACAGGCCCATAGTCTAATCTGAAAATGTTTCAGCTTATGGTTTCAATAAAAAAAATCATTTGTCATATCAAGAACAGAAGATCTCAAACTAAATAAAAAAAAATACAGTCAAACTGTGTCAACAGCAACATGACAAGAAATAGATATAACAAAGATTTGGAAGCAGCTGTGATAACCACACTTCAACAAGCAATTAGGAACATAATTGCCTAAAAGAAAAATAATTAGAAAACCTCATGAAGAAAAAATATAAAAGAATCAATTGGGAACATATGCTAAACTTACAATATATTTGTACAAAAACTTAAAAAATAAACAAAGACTAAAGAATCAAATAAAAAAACTAAGTGAAAAGAAAATACAGTAGCTGAAATAGCAAGTTTCTGGGTTTCTTCAGCTTCAGTAATGGAGGAGCAAATGAAATGACCTGGTGACAGGATGGTAGGACAATGGAAACAGCACATCAGAGAGGACACAGTCTGGAAGCCACCAAATAGATTCAAACTCACGAAAGGAAAATACTGAAATATAAACAGTTTTGAAGTCTAAGTGGCTGGGAAACTGTGGTGGGTTTTGACTAAGGGCAACATGAAGGTTTAGGTGACTGGAAGGAGAGCTTCTATTTCCCTCCCTGCTGTTTGCCTTGGGGCTGGTCAAGGTCGTTGGTCAACTATCTAAGCCTCTCCTTGTCCAATAACCAAGCTGAAAAAGCTATTGGTGAGACCAGAAGAGAATAACAATATATTCCTGCTTATCTTAAATATGTGTCCGAGTCTGGCAGAAGCAGGCATTTGGGAGATACTGACTCTAAAATCTATAACTGCTAGGGCGTGTTTCTCGTTTTCGCATCCAAGCTTTCAGAACTCTTCCTATGATCACTTCTTTAAGAAGTACAGGTTTGTCGTGCGCCACATTCCTTGGCCGCTTGCTCTGCTTTAACATCCACAGTTGCTTGTAAGGTTAACAACATGAATTATTGAAGAGAGAAGAGAGTGTCTAATCTACTTCCTCCAGAAGACACCCACATATCATAAAATGTCAGACCAGCATGAAACAGAGGCAATAAATGACTGAAAACTCTCCATAGCCAGCACAGCACCAAAGAGAATCCTCCAGAACACACCTCTAACCCTAACCCATATGGAAGCTTCAGGGTGGTTGCTTTCAACACAAATTTAGGAAATTAGTGGGTTCTTTTCAAGGAACCTCCAACGACACAGGTTTACTAGATTTTGAAGAGATCACATATTGTGATGGGCAAGGGAAGAATTACTGTGTTCTCCTGCTCCACAAAAACTTCCAAATGGTGGTGCTAGCAAAACTCTGTGCAGAACATTTTCTCCTCAACTCTAATAATAGATCTGAAATTTAGGCAAAATGAAAACAAAAAGATTCTGGATTAGCCAGCAGAATGTGTAGCCAGCAAAGTCACTTTGAACCTCGGCCTGCCTCCCTGCTCTTGAGAGGTCATGGCACAGAGAGGAAGTTCATTAGTTTTCTACAGATTTCTAGGGAGTTTCGGCTGAGGAAAACTGGAGGGGGAAATGTTGTAAGGTTCTTGGTACATGCAGAGCCCCTTGCTCCCCTCTGACACCAGCAACGTTCCCTATCACACAGTGCTCCATTAACCTCTTAGCCATTCCTAGTCAATGGCTTACAAGCTCCAGGTCTGGTCCCTATGGCTAGAAACATTGGCATCCTGCATATTTTTGATGAATCACTCATTTGGTGCAGTGAGAACTTTCCTCTTGTCTCTTCTGCTGTGGTCACGAAGGAAGCTCACCGAGGAAATCCAGGTGCATGCGCTCTTTCAAGGATTGCCAGAAAGTGTGCGTGTTAATGGGATGAAGGTGCCTTATCTGCAAGAGGCAGCTCCTAGGATAGAACTTCAGAGGCAATAAAGTTTAGAAGATGCTTGTGTGCTGCCCTCAACCCTCAACTCACATTTAAGAGGGAACCACTGGATTTGCCTAGGCTTCAAGTCTAGCACTGTAATGAGAAGTGAAGGAATACAAAAGGAGATTCAAAACAGCTAATGCTTTGGGAAAGCTCTAAAGTGGGAATATGGGTGAAAGAATTTAAGACTAATAAAGTTCATCAAAATAGTTGTGTCATTTTTCACATTGTAAAGTATATTAAAGTATCAAAATCATCTATTGCATTACCTCTGAAAAAGATCTTAATAAGTAATATTTTTACTTCTCTCATTTCACAGAGGATGAGAAAGGAGCCAGAGACTTGCTGACAGTTATACAGGGGACCTGTATCTGTGACAGAATCATAGTCCATAACTTGGTCTCCTTGATTCCCAGGCTCCCAGTATGACTCACTGACGGTGTTCAATTTCCTGAACCTGACACATATGTCTGATTAGATATGTTGGGATGAGCAAAAGAACTTTCTAATGATTTTATATTATAACATTATATAAGAGTCATGTTTTTTTTCTATTTCAATTCTTATGATCCTATGTATAGCATTAAATGAGGAGTTCTAGACATTTAAACAAAATTATTGTCTGACAAAGACCAAGATTAAAAGAGAGCTATAGAGACACAGGACTAGGTAGATGGATACTCTCAAAGACATGTACAGATGTTTTAACCATCTGGCTTGGTGATATCAATTTGAAAAATATTCCATTAGCAATGAGAAACTATCATGCAATCCATGCAGGAAGAAAATTAATTCTTTCCATACAGCAGCATCCTTACAATAAATAAAGCACAAAGTATAATCCAATAGAAAACTGAAACTGTCCCAAGGAAATAATCAAGCTTGGGTAACAGCAAACATTAACTTCCCTGCCCGCCCCAGTCCCTCTGTCTGTGTGGGTAAACACCATTAAAACTGTTTTGTGTTTGTTTGTTTGGTTGGATTTTTGAGATAGGGCCTTATTATGTACCCCCATGCTGGCCTACAACATGCAATGCTCTTGACCCAGAATCCTGAGGTGAGGGATGGGATTATAAGTAGTAGTCAACAAGCAGGAAAGGATAAAATTATCTCTACAAAATACAAAAACAGACTGTGTCACTGTGGACTTAAAATGGTCAAAATCCCCAAATTACTTACTGAGGTTTGTCAATTGCCTGTGTTAAGACTCCTTAAAGGAGTTCATAGGCCTATTTAATGGACTATGATAGAATATTTATATCTTTTATGCAAAATAGGTCCTTCTTATAACACTTCCCCTCAGGTTCCCATTAACTTCAAAATTAAAATTGTAATATCAAGCCAATAGACTTTAGTGGAGTCGTCTGTTAGTTTAGGTCTTGTTTGTTCAGTTGAATCAAAACTCTCCAGAGCTTTTATGAGAAAACTCTCCGGAGTCTAGCTGTTGCTCTCTTTAGAATTTCTCTGATTTTCTACCCCTTCTAGGAACACTGCAATTTCCAGAGAAACCAAGAGAGAGGTCAGCTGCAAATCAGGATCTATAGAGAGTGTGGCCAAATATTCTAATTACAGACAATTGCAAATGTGACATGGTTTTTATTTTTTGTCTTAGTTTTTACATCCTTCAATAACCATATACACACATATATAGGTAAGATGTCATGACCATCTTCTTTAATTGAACAAAAATCCTTTGACAAAGGAACCAGAGGTGGCAATGTATAACGGGGTGCCATTAATGATTCCTAGAGACAGCAGGCACCAGCTGGGAATGTTCTGGGTAAGTGAAAACACTTGCCCTACAAGCAATAGATTGTGATTGCTGCTGACCTCTATATGTAGATCAGAGAGAAGCTGTGTACCTCATCCCCTATTTCTTAGGGTCTGGAACTCAGCTAGCACGGGAAAATAACCTCTCTCCGTTTTCCTCACGGAATCAGCCTCAGAAGCATGAGGAGGCAAGGGTCTAACGCAATTATCTCTGGGGTTTAGTATAAAAAGCTGGTGCACAAATTGCTGGGCAACTTCTTGCTTACACCACAGACCACCGAAGCGCAGATGTGGCACTGTGGTGACTGAAGCCTCCTAGCTTCATGAGAAAGGACGTTGTCTCTTGGATAGCACCTCTCCTCTTCTTGAATGTAAAGGAAACCAAGAGAACAATGCTGAGGTCAGTCAGGTGAGTGGCTAAGTCATCCAAGGAGAAATCCTTCCTGCTCGGCACTCTGCCACCTGCTTGTGAAAGGTCACTGGGTGGCATTTTACTGAAGTCATGCAGATGGTTTAACCCAAGTGTTGACAAAATGAAACAAAACCAAAATGAGGATTGGGTAGGAAGTTTTGTGTATAGATAATGAATACTATATAAAAGTCTTCCTTTTAAAATTGTATTAAATATGAAGAATGAAAAAAGAAAGAAATTCTACTAACTATCTTTTATTGAATGTATCCAGAGCAAAAGTTCAAGTCTTGGTATGAAAGTATAATTAAATTACTTTAATCTGAGTGGGATACCTTTGTTTGAAGAGTGTGATCGTTTGTTTTAACATTAGGGATTTGCCCTCTGTTTCTGTTCACATCATCTTTATTTCTACAAATTAGGATAAAAGGCCATCTGCAGTCATGATAAAAGGCCTCTGACTCATTCTGTCAATGAATTACCTAAAGATGAAACCAACAGTTGGGGACTTTCATGAGTCCCTAGCAAGACTGCTCTGTGTTCTTACCAGTACACTCCCAAGGACACTTACAGTGACAGATTTCCATTCTTACCAGTCCACTCCCAAGGACACTTACAATGACAGATTTCCAATCACAGAGGTGGCTGATTTGTCATTCTCTCACCAGAATCCCTGGCCTTGGCTGAAAACACCAACTTTGCACAGAAAAGGGCCAGATTCCTCCAGCCCCTTTGTGACTTTCTACCTGGTGGTTTAGAAAGTCTCTGAAGCAATGAACCTGCCACTCAGACACTGCAGCAGGGAGTTGCAAACTTCTCAGTGTTCTCTGGAGTCCATAATCTTTCAGATGGTTTTCCCCCATTTAAGTCCCACTTCATAGACTGTGTTAGAAAACCAGAGGAAGAAAGGTAAGTAAATATTCCTATCTCTTACATATAATTTTTCAAATTTTGTTTTGAATTACAAACCCTCTGAACACAAACCAGAGTTTAAGCCTTCTCCCATTTCTTTCTTTAAAATGTACACCAAATAGACAACCTCCGAGGGATGTTCAGTGTTTATTTTGCCTTCTCTTAGTAATTGCATATCTGAAAAGATGGACCATTTGTTGAGCTCACATAAAATGATCGTGAAACTTACAAGTGAGAAGCAAATGTATTTTGTAATAAAATCAGTCTCTCTGGCTTTAAAATCAGTCTTCCTTTACCAAGTGAGCTCATGAGGAATGCAGTCACTGTCTTAGTCCATTTTCTATTACTGTGAAAAAACACTGAGTAAAACACTGAGAAAAAAAAAAACACTGAGTAAAAGCACTGAGTAAAACCAGCCTGGGAAGGAATGGGTTATAGTCCAATACAGAGGGAAGTTAGGTAGGGCGCTTAAGGAAGGAACCTGGAGACAGAACTGAGAGAAAACCCATGTACTGAAAAAGAGCCATACTGGGGCATACTAAGAAGAAATCTGACGTTCTACTTAGAAGAAATCAAATTTATTATGTTAAGAAGCTGACATAGGTTTTGATATTTAACAATCCAGAAATGACAACTTTAAAGAAAGTGATGAAGATGTTACAGTTGACATATGTGTGATTAATTTGGGTCTGGATGACTGGAAACAAACAAGCAGCTTCTATCTACACTCTTCCTTTTTTTTTGTCCAATTCTCAGCTGAGAACCATCTTGGAGTCTCAGAATTTTTCTGATTGATACAATCACGGTCAATTCCTAGAGATTCCAAAAGATGTCTGCATGTTCACTCTAGGAGAATACAAAGGTATTTATATCTAAGGAGACATTAATACTTACAAAGACTAGAGATAGACCACAAGTTAAAGATAGAGTCTAGAAAATGGCAGGACTGGGTCAGAAATGTTAGCAATAGAAGACATACCTGTTAGCCACCTTGACATCATTGGAGTAAAATGTGAAATGATTAGTTTACACACAGAAGGGTCTTATCTTCATCCATAGTCTTACAGATTATATTCCATGATCTTTTGGGCTTGCTTTGGAGCTGCAGCAAGGAAGAACATCACGGCAGAAGTTTGTAGCCAAGCAAGACTTGCTTTTGTCATGCTACAGGGAGGAGAGTAAAGGAACCAAGGTCCCCAAATTCCAATTGAGAGCACACCCCCCAAATGTTCTAGTTTTAGAGTCCTTCCATTAGGCCCCACCTCTTGAGGTTTCCATTATCTCGCAAAATGCTGTGTTGGAGATCAAGCCTTTTACATGTGGGTCTTTAAAAAATATTTGGTTTCCAAATCACAGCAGTTTGTGAAAGATTGATGCAACAGCTTCTTACATTCAAGTCTAGGGTTTCTTAATAATACAGTAGATATGCAAGCAGTTTCAACAGCTAAGCCCTAGCATTTCGTGCAGATTATGTCTGAATTGGAAGAGGAAATGGGAAGTGTACTTACTCCTTTCCAACCCTAGAGCATCATTGGAAGAAGACATGAAAGGGAGTAACAAAATGAGTATATGCTTGTTACAGTTTTCTTTTCTCATTTCTGCTCCCCTGACAGGCTAACGGATGAATGAAGATAGCACTGAAGGAGACAATACACTTTATATGCCTCCCCAGATTTCTGTATGCGTTTGATGGGTTTGCACACTAGCTTAGACTCTGACTTGGAAGCTCAAGAATATTTTCCCCCATAATGGGCTCTAGGCAGTCTTCCTGATGTGAGACTAAATGGGGGTTGGTGATGTGGGATTCCTCTCCGGATGCTGTGATTACCATTGATTAATAAAGAGACTGCTTTGGACCTATAGCAAGGCAGAACTTAGCTAGGCAGAAAAACTAAACTGAAGGCTGGGAGGAAGAAGGTGGAGTCATAGGGAAGCCATGGAGTCATGGGAGAGAGATGTGCCAAAACTTTGCTGGTAGGCCATGACCTCATGGTGATGCACAGATTAATGGAAATGTGTTAAATTAAGATGTAAGAGTTAGTCAATAAGAAACTAGAGCTAATGAACCAAGCAATGATTTAAAAAATATGGTTTCTGTGTGATTATTTTGGGTCTGAGCTGCCAGGCAGCCAGAAAACAAACTAATGGCCTCCATACAACAGGTTGGTTCTTCTCTATTTCTCTAGAATCATAGAAAGCCACAAGAAAGAAACAGAGTGGGCAATGGTTGATGATCGTCTGAGAAACTGAATGATTTTATCTAATATGGACTCAGTATGATCTAGGGGAGCTATTTATAAGATTGAATTATCTTGGAATTTGATCATACAATTAAATAACTTTCTCTTGCGGTTTAACATAGGGCAGGAGACCAGATATTTTGGAGACAAAAATAAAAATATTACGTTTCTCTTCATTTGTGAAAGCTACTGAGTGGATTAAATTCGCAACCATCTTATGAAGTGCTTAGCAACATGTTTGCTCTCTAGAAGGTGACTGATAGCTAAGCACTTTAAATGGGTTAAGTAAGGACTAACCAAAGGCCACTGGATTTGGCAATTAAGAAAATATTTTCATTTGTATGCATTTAGCTTTAGTGTTAGCTTTAGTAGACTTTTTAGCAGTTTTACCTACAGAGTATGTTCAGCTGATCCATGAAGACCATTGAGCTCCATCATCCCAATATACAGGGTTCTCATTCTACACAGAAGCAAGAAGGGAAGAGATGGAAGAGAAGGCTCTATTCTGCCTGGTCTGCACTCAATATCGTCGTCCTTTAGAGCAAAGTATCCCTTGAGGAATATTAAATACTGTTTTGGGAAATTGTATTCAAAGTAATTATATTGCTGAGAACGAGTTTTTGCTAAGTGAAAGATGGAAAAGGAAACTTGAATAAACTTGAAAAGGAAACATCATGTCTTCTAAAGTTGTACCCAAGGATTCTTTAGTCAAAAACAATCATGAGAAAGATGAATCCATTCCACATACCCTAAAATGGTGGTATTAGAGTAGGTTTTCACCACCTCATAGACTGTAAGGACTCTTGATTTTTCTCATAGCCTCTCTTATCTCAGGTTAGGTTTGTAGTTCTCTCAAGCTTCTAGACATAAGACTCCCTTAGTGATCCATATATAATTATACTTCACTCAGAGTTGTTGCTCACAGAGAAGTAGTGTGGGAGTACAGTGGGTCTTGACTGCACAATTCTACCTCTGTCATTGTGCAGCCTTCCAACTTGACAGTGGGAAAAGCTCTCTGTCCCCCCAATGCCTAGGTATATCCTCTCCCAAATGTTATATGACTGCATCTTTACTATAAACGTACACAATGCATCCAGACATGTCCTTATTTTCCTTCTCCCTCTCCCATTGCTCCTCTTCCCATCTTCCCCCTTTTCATTTGTTTCTTTCTCCTCATATTCCTGATATTACAGTTTACCATTCCTATGTTGTATGATCATAGGGACCTACTGTCTCTAGGGACAAAGATAGTAATACCTTTCAGATGACCTGACACTATTATTGGTGAGAATGAGCTAGCTGACTGATAACTTTTTCCTCATATTCTTTATATCAAAAATGTGGAAAATGAGCTGTTTGATGTGGGTACTGGGAAGCAAACTTGGTGCTGTGGAAGAATATCACATGCTTCTAACAGTTGAGCCCTCTCTCCAGCCACTGTTAGGTCTATATTGTTTGCATGTGTGTTATTTTGTAAACACTGTTACAGTGAGGCTGTGGAAGAAGCTGATGCATACCTTTGAAGGGGTGCTTTGTCCTGGATGAATTTTGCATTGAATTCATCCTTTACTTTGGGGTCACAAATTTGCTGACCACTTTGTGGTAGGATATGCTTTCACACAAACTCATTTTCTTGTCAGTTGGTCCACTACCATACCAACACCATTTAAGTTTTAAGTTTAAATCCAAAGAGAGAGAGAGAGAGAGAGAGAGAGAGAGGAAGAAAGATAGAAAGATAGAAAGAAAGAAAGAAAAAAGAGAAAGGAAGGAGGGAGGGAGGGAGGGAAGGAAGGAAACAGCAGCAAGTGTTGTCGAGGATGTGAAGCAGGGGGTAAAATGACACAGACAACATGGTGGTACCTCAAAAATTTAGTCACAGTATTCTCCCAGGACTTACTCGGATTCACATATCCAAAAACTTGGAAACAGGTCCATAGAGAAAATACTTGTGTGCAAATATTCCTACCAGCATCATTCATCATCATGACAATGTGTGCTGGACTTTGGACATGAAGTGTCTTCCAAAGAGGCTGGGCTCCCAGAGCAAGCAATGTTCAGAGATGGGCTTTTAGGGAAGCGATTGGGAAATGAGGGCTTGGCCTTCTTTCATAATTTTCATACATGATGGGCCAATTCTTGCACTTTGGAAGTGTGACCTGGTGTCAGGAATCCAGTGACTAGGAGCTTGTCTTTGAAGGGTGCATCACACCCTGGCCCTTCCATTCCCTCTGTTCTCTGGCTGCTGTGAAACAGTCCACTTTCCTCTACCGTATCCTTTCTGTTTGGTTAGTACAAAGCAATGGAACTAATCAAGCATGGACTGAAACTTTTTAAATCAGGAGATCAAATAAATCTTTCTTTCTGTTTAATTGTTCCCTTAAGGTGTTTGATACAACAGTGGAAATTCTGTCTAATACAGCATGGAAATGTTCAGCAGATGAATAGAGGTTATGTTTTAGATTTTAATGAAATACTATTCAGCCATATAAAGGAATGAAGCACTAGAATGCATGTTGGAACAATGAGAGTTAACATTATGTACATTGTGCTAAGTCTGTGAAGACAGATCAAAAAGGTCCCCTATAACAGTGTAGGATTCCATGCATACAAAACATTCAGAACAGGTAAATGCAGCAACAGAAAGTAGATGCTAGGTTGCCTATTAGTGGCAGAAGCAGGGGATGGTGAATAGCTGCTCAATTGATATAGGTTTATTTTCTAGTGATAAAAATCTTGTGGAACTAGACAGAAGTAGAGCTTCACAATATAATATTATTGTGTACTAAATGCCACTAGTTTTATGCCAGGTGCATTTTGCTTAACTATTTTGGATTAATGGTTAAAAACATTTTAAAAAAAAAACATAATCAAAGATGAGAATACATGGCCATAGCCTGTAAACATCTTGAGAGTGAAAGGTTTAGGTCATGAGATTTAACGTACCTCACAGGAGCTAGTGAAATGCCTGGTGGAATAAATCTATAGAGAAATAGATGTGTTTTCAGGACACCATAAAGCATTTGTAGTGGGAAAATCCCAGCTCTACCCTGTTCCCAAAAGTGGCTCCCAGCTCTTCTTACTAGGCAATGGCTCCTAGAGGATGCACAGCTTCTGTGGGCCAGGACATTTTTCATGTCCTAGTTATTTGAGTTCTAGGAAGAAATCCTCTCCCCCTAATAATCTCCTCCCCTTTAAACTGCATATTTTGCTCTTCTGGCTGGGACAGAAACAACCTGAAATCCCCTGTTTCAGAGAGGTGGTTATCAGTCAAAAATTCCCTCCCTACGAAGCTTCACATTCTTACTGAGAACACTCCAGTTTCCTGTCAAATCCTTAAACTTCAGGTGACAACCAGTCACATGACAGCTAGCCATGGGAGAAATAGCTCTGTAGAAGCACAGTGTGGCAGGACCATTCAAACAATGAAACAAGGAAGCTGAATCGTACTCCCCTGTAGTAGGAGGAGAGGGCCGCGTTCCCAGCACTGGGCTAGCTTAGCCCCCGAAATAATCACACGGAAATGGTATTAATTAAATTACTGCCTGACCCATTAGTTCTAGCCTCTTATTGGCTAACTCTCACAGCTTGATTCAACCCATTCTAATAATCTGTGTTTCACCACAAGGTCGTGGCTTACCGGGAAAGACTCCTAACCAGCGTCCATCTCAGGCAGGAGAAACATGGTGTCTGCCACATTGCCTTCTCTCCCCCAGCATTCCGTTCTGTCTACCCCACCTACCTGATTTCTGCCCTATCAAAAGGCAAAGGCAGTTTTCTTTATTCACCAATGAAAGCAACACAAATACAGAAGACCCTCCTATACAACTCCCCAGCCCTGAGTCTAGGCTGAATTTAGTTTCCAACTTGTTCATTATCTTCGAGCTTAAAATCCCTTAGTGAGACTCTTGCTTCCCTTGTAGCCCAAACTGACAGTAGACAAAATAATTTCAGAAGCCTTTTGAGCATCAAATATTTTGTGATAGCTATGGCATCTTTTCCAAACAAAATATAAGGAGATGAGCAGCTCCAGAGGAGTTTGTGTGTGAATCACTGAGGCGACCTTTTCAGAATCCCAGGACAAGCTTGTCAACACTCCCTGTAAAAGCTTATCTTGGTTGTCAACTCATCTGCAACCTTTTATAAAATTGAAAACAGATTATTTTCATACAATATATTCTGATCACAGTTTCTCCTCCCTTATCTTCTCCACCTGAGGGTCCCTCAGACCTTCACCACCTCCCCACCCATCCCTACTCCACATTTTGTTTCTCCTCTTAGAAAACAAACAGGCAAACAAACAAACAAACAAACAAAAAACTAGGATAGAAAAAATAAAAGGAGAGAAAGAAACAAAAGAATCACCTGAAACACATACATGTAGAGATAAACATACATATATGTGCACACACACACATACACAATTCATAAAACATAAAAATATAATTTATAAACAAAAGGCAAGTAAGGTAAAAATGCCAAAACAAAGTATTATGAGACAAAAATATCTCCACAAACATCACTGAGTTCATTTTGAGTTTGCCATCTACTGCTGGTCATGGGGTCTATCCTAATGTATAGTTTGCATACCCAGGGAGACTTTGTTGAAGAAAACTTAGTTTTGCTTTGTGAAGAGTTGTCAATTAGATGACAGTTTCTTGGATATGGATGGGGACTGTGTCTACTCTCCCCTGCAGTGATGAATGTGCAGTACCTGGTGACAGTTTCTTGGTTGTGGATGGGGACTGTGTCTACTCTCCCTCTCAGTGATGAATGTGCAGTACCTGGTGACAGATTCTTGGATGTGGATGGGGACTGTGTCTACTCTCCCCTGCAGTGATGGATGTGCAGTACCCTCCCTAGCATGCAGCACTGCCTCTGTGAGTTCATGTGTGAAGTGCTGTGTTTAGAAAACCTTGTTTCCTTGATGTACTCTATCCCTTCTTGCTCTTGCAATCTTTCTGCCTTCTCATTAGTAATGTTCCCTGATTCCTGAGGGGAGAGGTTTGATGGAGATATCTCATTTATTGGTACATTGACTGGGTATTCCAAGGAGTAAGCAGAGACTGCTTGTTCATTTCCCAGCTGCCTAGACCCAAATAATAACACAGAAACTATGCTAGTTTCAACACTGTTTGGCCTATTAGCTCAGGTTTCTGAGCTAATTGTTATTAACTAACACATGTTAAATTAATCCAGTTCTATTAATCTATTTATCACCACAAGGCTGTGGCCTACTGGTAAGGTTCTGGCATCTGACTCCTTTGGGCATCTGACTCCTTCCGCAGCTACATGACATCTCCTTGATCCACCTACTCTATCTATATATCTCTTTTCAGATTTCCCACCTGGCTTTACTCTGTTAAACCATTGGCTGAAACAGCTTTAATAATCAACCAATAAAAGCAACACATATACTGAATGATATCCCACATCACCTTCACTTTTCTGTCTAATTAAAAAGGAAGGTTTAAACTTTAGCATAGTAAAATTCCATATAACAAAACAGTTATCAAGCAGGAATTAAAGTTACAATACTTAAGCCATTTACATTTAGCAAATTAAGGGAAATATTCCATCACCTATCCTATCTTTGTGAGTCTAAAGTTTAATATCTAATTTATCTTTTATCATGACTAAGGAAAACTTTAAAAAACATGAAAACTCTTCAATTCTTCAAAGACCCCAGAAGGATATAATACTACCTAAGTAAGCAGGAAGTGCATTATAAGCAACTTCTAAAGTTCTAGAATTAACCGAGACATCTTGCTACCTGGACAGACACCCAAAGTTCTTCTGTAATGTTGTGGCATCCATCTTCAACCTATAGGCCCATAGTATCTGACAGCCTTTTCCATGAAGCAGAAAATTTCAAGATCTGTTCTGCCTTGTAATGACAAAGTTCATCAGTTGCTTTCTTCTGTGTCCTGCAGAGTGTCTGCAGTTTTTTTCTTTGAAGCAGTAACCCTGAAGAACCATTCTGACTTTTGGAAAGTTCAGCAGTCACTTTTCTGTGGGTCCTGCATGTCCAGTTCACACAGCATACCATCAAGCAGTCCAGGCAAGAGCAGTTTCTTGCCCAAATGGCTAGCAAACTGCATAAGGAGACTTTTCTATGCCCATCTTCCTCTTGAAGTAATTGGGGCTACCGAGAGCAGACATGCCTCATTGTTGAGAAAAGTCTAACTTCTTAAAACATTTTAAATGTCATATTCTCCTCTCTCTTCCTGCGCTGAGATCGGTGGCGCACACCGGTAAGGACCAGGCGGGCTTCCTTGTTCCACAGGACCCTGAACCCTCCCTCCCTCCCTACCGCAAGATCACCCACCCACCCGACCCCAGCCCTGGCCTCTTTGTTCTACAGGACACTGCACCTCTACCCTCACCCCCACCCACCACCCCTCCTCCCTCAAGATAGCCCTTTCCTTGGTGGGGCTTTGGTACCCCAGCACTCTCTCTTCCTGCCCTGAGATCGGTGGCGCACACCAGTAAGGTCCAGGCGGGCTTCTCTGTTCCACAGGACCCTGAACCCTCCCTCCCTCTGGCAAGACTACCCTTTCCTTGGTGGGGCATTCTTAACCCAGCACTCTCTCTTCCTGTGCTGAGATCGAAGGCGGCTCACACTGGTAGGGCCACCCAGAGGTAAGATCCCCCCCGCCTCTTTGTTCTACAGGATAATGCACCTCTACCCCCCCACCCCTCCTCCCTCAAGATAGCCCTTTCCTCGGTGGGGCTTTGGTACCCCAGCAATCTCTCTTCCTGCGCTGAGATCGGAGGCGGCTCACACTGGTAAGGTTGTGCAAGCCTGGTGGTAAGGTCCCTGCAGGCCTTTTTGATCAACAAGACCCTGCACCCCGCCCCTGCAAGATTGCCCTTTCCTCTGTGGGGCATTGGAACCCCAGGAATCTCTCTCCCTGTGCCGAGAAAAGAGGTACAGAAGGATCAGAAGTCCAGACGGGACTTCCTCTTCCTGCACTGAGATCAGCTATCCAGAGGGGTGAGTGAGTATAAGTCGTTCTTAGAGCTCCCAACCCACTGAGACTCCCCTGACTGAAATCAGAGGAAGAGATGGGTAGGCGTTAATCCAAAAATTCCTCCAACAATCTGAAAAGCAACATGATAACACCAGAATCCAATGAGTACTCAACAGGAGAACCTGAGCAACCTAACCCAGAAGAAGTAGAAGAAATCTACTTTAAACGTAACTTTATGAAAGTGATAGAGACCTTTAAAGAAGAGGTGAAAAACGCCTTCCAAGAAAGGGATAAGAAAACTAAAAAAGTTAGAAGAAATGAATAAATTCCTCAAAGATACCCTAGGAAACCAAGAAAAAGCAATCAAACAGGTAAGGGAAACAGTTCAAGACATAAAAACTGAAATGGACGCAATGAAGAAAACACAAACGGAGGTAAGGCTGGAGATGGAAAATCTGGGTAAACGACCAGGAACCATAGAGACAAGTATAACAAACAGAATACAAGAGATAGAAGAAAGAATCTCAGACGCTGAAGATACGATAGAGAAAATAAACTCATTGACCAAAGAAAACAACAAATCCAACAAATTCTTAGCACAAAACACTCAGGTTTTCTGGGACACCATAAAAAGACCAAATCTAAGAATAATAGGGGTAGAAGAAGGAGAAGAAGCACAGCTCAAAGGCCCAGAAAATATATTCAACAAAATTATAGAAGAAAACTTTCCCAACCTAAAGATGGATATGCCTATGAGGGTACAAGAAGCATACAGAACACCAAGTAGATTGGATCAAAAAAGGACATCCCCTCGCCATATAATAATTAAAACACAAAACATACAGAATAAAGAAAGAATACTAAGAGCTGCAAAGGAAAAAGGCCAAGTAACGTATAAAGGTAAACCTATCAGAATTACACCTGACTTCTCTATGGAAACCATGAAAGCCAAAAGGTCTTGGATAGATGTGCTGCAGACACTAAGAGACCATGGATGCAAGCCCAGACTACTATACACAACAAAGCTTTCATTTACTATTGATGGAGAAAACAAGGTATTTCAGGATAAAAACAAATTTAAGCAATACATAGCCACATACCCAGCCTTACAGAAAGTACTAGAAGGAAAACCACATCTAAAGGAAGCAAGCAACACCCATATTAACACAGACATCTAACAGCCTTCCACTAGCACAACTCAAAGAAGGGTAACACACAAACTCTTCAACCCTAAAAAAATAACCACAGTTAATAACCTCTGGTCATTAATATCACTTAATATCAATGGAATCAGTTCACCTATAAAAAGGCACAGGTTAAGAGAATGGATACGAAAACAGGATCCAACATTCTGTTGTTTACAAGAAACACACCTCAACCACAAAGACAGACATTTTCTCAGAATAAAGGGTTGGGAAAAGGTTTTTCAATCAAACGGCCCTAAGAAACAAGCGGGTGTGGCTATATTAATATCGAACAAAATCGACTTCAAACTAAAATCAGTCAGAAGAGATGGAGATGGACATTTTATACTCTTAAATGGAATAATACATCAGGATGAAGTCTCAATCCTGAATATATATGCCCCTAATATAAAAGCATCCACATATGTAAAGGAAACATTAATAGAACTCAAAGCACACATCAAACCCCACACACTAATAGTAGGAGATTTCAACACTCCTCTCTCACCAATGGACAGGTCAACCAGACAGAAACTTAACAGAGAAATACGAGAACTAACAGATGTAATGAATCAAATAGACTTAATAGACATCTATAGAACATACCACCCAAACAGAAAAGAATATACCTTCTTCTCAGCATCTCATGGAACCTTCTCGAAAATTGATCATATACTCGGTAACAAAGCAAACATCCACAGATACAAACAAATTGGAGTAACCACCTGTGTCTTATCGGATCATCATGGAGTAAAGTTAGAATTTAAAAAAGTCTCCACCCCCAGAAGGCATACAAACTCATGGAAACTGAACAGTCAACTACTGAACCACTCCTGGGTCAAGGAAGAAATAAAGAAAGAAATTCAAGTCTTCCTTGAATTCAACGAAAATAAAAACACAACATACCCCAACCTATGGGACACTATGAAAGCAGTGATAAGAGGAAAGTTCATAGCACTTAGTGCCCACATAAGGAAAATGGAGAAAGCACACATTAGTGACTTAACAGCACACCTAAAAGCTCTGGAAAAAAAGAAGCAGACTCACCCAGGAGAAGTAGAAGAATGGAAATAATCAAACTGAGGGCTGAAATCAACAAAATAGAGACACAGAAAACAATCCAAAGAATCAATGAAACAAAGAGCTGGTTCCTTGAGAAAACCAACAAGATCGACAAACCCCTATCCAAACTAATCAAAAGGCAGAGAGAGAATACTCATATTAACAAGATCAGGAATGAAAAAGGGGTACATAACAACAGACACTGAGGAAATTCAAAGAATCATCAGGTCTTACTACAAAAGCCTATATGCCACAAAATTGGAAAATGTAAAAGAAATGGACAGTTTTTTAGATAAATACCATATACCGAAATTAAATCAAGACCAGGTGAACAATTTAAATAGACCTCTAAGTCGTGAGGAAATAGAAGCTGTCATCAAAAACCTCCCAACCAAAAAAAGCCCAGGACCAGATGGTTTTAATGCAGAATTCTACCAAAACTTCCAAGAAGAGCTAATACCTATACTCCTTAAGGTGTTTCACATAATAGAAACAGAAGGGTCATTGCCAAACTCTTTTTATGAAGCTACAGTTACCCTGATACCAAA
>PVIU01013546.1:0-55448 GCA_004026605.1 Ondatra zibethicus | reverse complement strand
GTTAATAACCTCTGGTCATTAATATCACTTAATATCAATGGACTCAATTCACCTATAAAAAGGCACAGGTTAAGAGAATGGATATGAAAACAGGATCCAACATTCTGTTGTTTACAAGAAACACACCTCAACCACAAAGACAGACATTATCTCAGAGTAAAGGGTTGGGAAAAGGTTTTTCAATCAAACGGCCCTAAGACGCAAGCGGGTATGGCTATACTAATATCGAACAAAATCGACTTCAATCTAAAATCAATCAGAAGAGATGGAGATGGACATTTTATACTCTTAAATGGAATAATCCATCAGGATGAAATCTTAATCCTGAATATATATGCCCCTAATATAAAAGCATCCACATATGTAAAGGAAACATTACTAGAACTCAAAGCACACATCAAACCCTACACACTAATAGTAGGAGATTTCAACACTCCTCTCTCACCAATGGACAGGTCAACCAGACAGAAACTTAACTGAGAAATAAGAGAACTAACAGATGTAATAAATCAAATGGACTTAATAGACATCTATAGAACATTCCACCCAAACAGGAAAGAATATACCTTCTTCTCAGCATCTCATGGAACCTTCTCGAAAATTGATCACATACTCGGTAACAAAGCAAACATCCACAGATACAAAAAAATTGGAGTAACCACCTGTGTCTTATCGGATCATCATGGAGTAAAGTTAGAATTTAAAAACAATTCCACTCCCAGAAAGCCTACAAACTCATGGAAACTGAACAGTCAACTACTGAACCACTCCTGGGTCAAGGAAGAAATAAAGAAAGAAATTAAAGTCTTGCTTGAATTCAACGAAAATAAAGACACAACATACCCAAACCTATGGGACACTATGAAAGCAGTGCTAAGGGGAAAGTTCATAGCACTTAGTGCCCACATAAAGAAAACGGAGAAAGCACACATTAGAGACTTAACAGCACACCTAAAAGCTCTAGAAAGAAAAGAAGCAGACTCACCCAGGAAAAGTAGAAGACTGGAAATAGTCAAACTGAGGGCTGAAATCAACAAAATAGAGACACAGAAAACAATCCAAAGAATCAATGAAACAAAGAGCTGGTTCCTTGAGAAAATCAACAAGATCTACAAACCCCTATCCAAACTAATCAAAAGGCGAAGAGAGAACACTCATATTAACAAGATCAGGAATGAAAAGGGGGACATAAAAACAGACACCGAGGAAATTCAGAGAATCATTAGGTCTTACTACAAAAGCCTGTATGCCACAAAATTGGAAAATGTAAAAGAAATGGACAGTTTTTTAGATAAATACCATATACCGAAATTAAATCAAGACCAGGTGAACAATTTAAATAGACCTATAAGTCGCAAGGAAATAGAAGCTGTCATCAAAAATCTCCCAACCAAAAAAAGCCCAGGACCAGATGGTTTTAATGCAGAATTCTACCAAAACTTCCAAGAAGAGCTAATACCTATACTCCTTAAGGTGTTTTGCATAACAGAAACAGAAGGGTCATTGCCATACTCTTTTTATGAAGCTACAGTTACCCTGATACCAAAACCACACAAAAACGCAACCATGAAAGAGAATTACAGACCAATCTCACTCATGAACATCGATGCAAAAATTCTCAATAAAATACTGGCAAACTGAATACAAGAACACATCAAAAAAATCATCTATTATGATCAAATAGCCTTCATCCCAGAGATGCAGGGCTGGTTCAACATACGGAAATCTATCAATGTAATCTATCATATAAATAAACTGAAAGAAAAAGACCATATGATCATTTCATTAGATGCTGAAAAAACATTTGACAAAATTCAACACCCCTTTATGATAAAGGTATTGGAGAGATTAGGGATACAAGGTTTCATATCTAAATATAATAAAAGCAATATACAACAAGCCGACAGCTACCATCAAATTAAATGGAGAGAAACTCAAAGTGATTCCACTAAAATCAGGAACAAGACAGGGCTGTCCACTCTCCCCATATCTCTTTAATATAGGGCTTGAAGTTCTAGCAATAGCTATAAGACAGAATAAGGAGATCTTGGGGATTCTAATTGGAAAGGAAGAAGTCAAACTTTCGTTATTTGCAGATGATATGATAGTGTACACAAATGACCCCAAAAACTCTACCAAAGAACTTCTACAGCTGATAAATACCTTCAGTGATGTGGCAGGATACAAGATCAACTCAAAAAAATCAGTAGCCCTCCTATACATAAAGGATAAATTAACAGAGGGAAATTAGAGAAACATCACCTTTCACGATAGCCACAAATAGCATAAATTATCTTGGGGTAACACTAACCAAGGAAGTAAAAGATCTATTTGACAAGAACTTTAAGACCTTGAAGAAAGAAATTGAAGAGGATACCAGAAAATGGAAGGATCTCCCATGCTCCTGGATTGGTAGGATCAATATAGTAAAAATGGCAATTCTACCAAAGGCAATATATAGATTCAATGCAATCCCCATCAAAATCCCAACAAAATTCTTCACAGATCTTGAGAGAACAATAACTAAGTTTATATGGAAAAACAAAAAGCCCAGGATAGCCAAAATAATCCTATACAATAAAGGAACTTCAGGAGGCATTACCAACACTGACTTCAAACTCTATTACAGAGCTACAGAATGAAAACAGCTTGGTATTGGCATAAAAACAGAGACGTTGACCAATGGAATCGAATCAAAGACCTGGATATTAATCCACAAACCTATGAACACCTCATATTTGACAAAGAAGCTAAAATTATACAATGGAAGAATGAAAGCATCTTTAACAAATGGTACTGGCATAACTGGATGTCAACCTGTAGGAGAATGAAAATAGATCCTTATCTATCTACATGCACAAAACTCAAATCCAAATGGATTAAAGACCTCAATATAAATCCGACCACACTGAACCTGATAGAAGAGAAAGTGGGAAGTAGCCTGCAATACATGGGCAAAGAAGACCACTTCCTATGTAAAACCCCAGTGGCACAGACAATAAGAGCAACAATGAATAAATGGGACCTCCTGGACCTGAGAAGCTTCTGTAAAGCAAAGGACACTGTCATTAAGACAAAAAGGCATCCTACTGAATGGTAGAAGGACTTCACTAACCCCACATCGGACAAAGGTCTGATCTCCAAAATATACAAAGAACTCAAGAAACTAGACATTAAAATTCTAAATTACCCAATTAAAAATGGGGTAATGATCTGAACTGAGAATTCTCAACAGAAGAAGTTTGAATGGCCAAAAGATACTTAAGGTCATGTTCAGTTTCCTTAGCGATCAGGGAAATGCAAATCAAAACAACTTTGAGATACCATCTTACACCTGTCAGAATGGCTAAAATAAAAAACACCAATGATAGTCTATGCTGGAGAGGATGTGGAGTAGGGGAACACTCATCCATTGTTGGTGGGAATGCAAACTTGTGCAACCACTTTGGAAATCAGTGTGGCGGTTTCTCAGGAAATTGGGAATCAACCTACCTCAGGATCCAATAATACCACTCTCGGGAATATACCCAAATGATGCCCAATCATACTACAAAAGCATTTGTGCAACTATGTTCATAGCAGCATTATTTGTAATAGCCAGAACATGGAAACAAACTAGGTGCCCCTCAATGGAAGAATGGATCAAGAAAGTGTGGAATATATACACATTAGAGTACTACTCAGCGGTAAAAAACAATGACATCTTGAATTTTGCATGCAAATGGATGGAAATAGAAAACGCTATCCTGAGTGAGGTAACCCAAACCCAAAAAGACGATTATGGTATGTACTCACTCATTAGTGGACCCTAGCCATAAAACAAAGGACACTAAGCTTATAGCTCACAGGCCCAGAGGAGCCAAATAGCAAGGTGAACCCAATGAAAAGCATATATAGATCCTCTTGGAAATTGGAAGCAAACAAGATTGCCAGGCAAAAGTTGGGAATAAGGGGGCAGGGATAGAGGTGGGGGTAGGAGGGGTGGGGAAGGGGAGAGGGGGAAGGAGAAGGGAGAAGGGAAGGACTGGGGAGAGATTGGGGGAGTGGGAGGGTGGAGATGAAGAAAGGTGGATATTGGAGAAGGGAATAAGATATCTACATTAAGGGAGTCATTTTAGGACTGGCAAGATACTTGGCTCTAGAGGAGATCCCAGATGTCCACAGGGATGTCCCCAGCTAGGTCCTTGGGCACCAGAGGAGAGGGTGCCGGAACTAGCATTGTCCCATAGTCACACTGATGAATATCTTGATCACCACCATAGAAATTTTGTCCGATGGATGGAGATAGAGACAGAGACCCACATTCACATCAGAGCAATGGATTGAGCTCCCAAGGTCCAGTCGAAGAGCAGAAGGTGGGAGAAGATGAGCAAGGAAGTTAGGACTGTGAGGGGCTGGACCACCCACTGAGACAGTGTGCCTGATCTAATGGGAGCTCACCAAATCTAGCTGGACCAGTACTGAAGGAGCATATGATCAGACTGGACTCTCTAAATGTGGCTGCCAATGGGCACAGACTGAGAAGCCATCAACAATGACACTAGGACCTATCTTTTCTGCATGTATTATCTTTTTGGGAACCTAGTCTCTTTGGATGCACACCTTCCTAGGCCGGGATGGAGGGGGGAGGGCCTTGGACTTCCCACAGGGCAGGGCACCATGCCCTCTTTTAAGGAAGCAGCGGGATGGAGGAGGGGGGGAGTGGGAAGGGACTGGGAGAAGGGGAGGAAATGTAAAATTTTTTGAATGGAAAAAATAAAAGAATATGGAAAAAATAAAAATAAAGCTTATAAAAATGAAAAAAAAACAGCAGTTGTTCCTTGCGAGGGCATCCCCTCTTTCATTGATTCTTTTTTCCTTTCTTATCATCAATCACCCTCTCCACTTATACACTGGTCTTTAAAGGCACTTCCAGGCATTTTGTCTTATCATGGGCTAGAACTGAATGCCTAGGTGCTCTCCGGAAAGGGAAAAAGGGAAATACTGAGAATCAACTATAGGCAAGTGATCCATTAGAACAGCAACAATGAAACTGTACTTTTCAAGTAAGGTCATGGCCAATCCCAGAGGCTGTGGCTATGAGTCACAGAGAACAAATGGACAGGAATGACCAGGTTCAGCCTGTAAGAAAAGCCCAATTAAGATTCCAGGAAAGTATGGTGGCCCTCATGGGACTGAGACATAATAAAAGAAAGGCTTTCACATGACCCCACCGCGTTTCTCCTTCAAGGGATAGAGAAGAGCAATGGAGGACAAACACAGAGCTGGAAGATAAGGCTGGGGGAGCCTGAGCCGGCACTGAGATCAGAAAACAAGAAGTATGGCATAGACTAAAGAGAGACTAGAAGCCGGAAGTTGGCCCAGAGCTACTGCAGGGGACAAACCAAGGGGGACACCAGGGCTCAAAATGTGGAGGTATGCCATGATATAAAGACACGCAGCTCCGAAGGTCTCTCGCCACTGAGCTGGCTCTCCGTGTGGCCAGCCGGCCTTTATACTGCTGCTGAGAAACAGCTCACCATCCTGCAACTGGATGATAGCACAGCCTCTGCTCCTCTGCTAACACCCCCTGACATGCACGCCTTGACTCTACTCAAATCGGCGAAATACTGAATGGGCACATGAAGCCTCTTCATGAGAATGTGTACAAAAATCCTGTAAAGGTGAAGAATCCAGATGCAGATATGCAGCACGCCGGTGGTCCTGCTCCTGTGGAATTCTTGAAGCCAGAGAAGCAAGCAGGTGTTATGACAGCAGCCACAAGGCTCAGAATGAGGCCACCTGCTGCAGGGTTTGGCAATCAGAAAGATATGGGTGGGTGGGTGGGTGGGTGGGGGATGCACCCAAAGCAATGTTCTCTCTAGAAAGACGGAACTTCCAAGTGTTGCTGTTTTTCCTGTTTTCCATATTCTAAGTTTGGCTGTCCGTGGGAGGCAGTGGGTGTGACAGGGAGACGGCAGGGCTCTGGAGAAACAAAATAGCTTGAAAGTATTGCTGAAAACTTCGGGGCTTGTGGATTTCTTTTTCTCTTCTGCCCCACCCCTAAAGAGACAGAGGGCCAGGCTGTGCCTGGGCCAGGCAACAGTAGGGTCAGATTACAAAATGTCAGAAGTACAGGCAGAGGCCCACATTTCTAGCACCCCCAGCTGGTGTAGCATCCAAACCCTTGCCCTTGTCTGGATCACAAACATCCTTGTAGGCCAGGGTGGTCATATCTTAGAGGTTGACAGTGGCCCACAGCCTCAGCATTAAGGTCGCTGGTCTTCTTACTGACAGCATCCCTGCACACCCCGCCTTTCCCACCAGTCTTAGTCCGTTCACACTGCTCTGCCCTTAGACCACACAGCTTTTAAATAACAGAAATCTCCAGGCATCAGTTGGGGGTGTTGTTGTGGTCCAAGGTCAAGATGCTAGCAGATTTGGTATCTGGTAAGGGCTTGGTTCTGGGTTCATATACGGTATCTTTTTGCTGCGTCATGGTATGGGGGAAGTAATGCCATTCACAGGACTTGATCACTTCTCAAAGGCCCCACTTCCAACATCATAATTTTGGGGATTAGGTGGGAATTCAGAGAAAATACCAACACTCAGGCTATGTAGTGTCTCTCTCCTATCCTAGCTATCCTCCCTGGAGTGATGCACAGATGATAAGAACCACCTTCTCAATAGCACCCCAACTCATGTTTTGGGTTAGACTGCTCCTTCTTGGAAGGGCTCTTCCAGGTTGAGTTCTATCCTCCTCCTCATCCTCAAAAAAAAAAAAAAAGACAAGATGATGCTCTCTCAGCACCTGACAGTGTAACCTTATTGTGAATAATGCTACAGATTTGCCCAGTTAAGATTATATTGAATAAGAATAGAATAGCCCATTATACAGTATGACTGCTTTCACATTAAAAAACATCATGGAGAAACATATACCATGTGGCATGAAGGGTAAGACTGGAGTGTTATAGTTACAAGCCAAGGAACACTAACACTATGCCCAACTGTAAGGACCTAGGGATATCTTGAACTTAGAACAGATTTTCCTAAACAGAACTCAAGAAGAGGTCAACCCAGCAGATATTTGAACTTGGATTCCTAACCTCCCAAACTGTGAGGAAATACATATCTGTTGTTTCAGTCCTTCCAGATTATGTCGCATTGCTAAGGTAGCCCTGGGAAGCACATATCACACCTATCTTGCATATAGCAGGACAGTTGACAAATCCTGTTCCATCCCACAGGATGCCCTTAGCAGCATCTTTCTCAGACACAGCAATCAAATATATCTCCAGAAGCAGACAAATGTCTCAGAGTGAGAAAGGGGACAAAACTGCCTTCCTGTTGAAAACTACAAGACCACAGGGGAAGCCCCATTAAAAGAACCATCCAATTCTCAGTGTTTCTTTGCTATTCTTTCATTATGGCTGGAGCCTGGAGAAACCATCCAATCCTGTGGCTCTTGTGGATATGGATGAGAGAGTAGTAAGGGCTGGTAGTGGGTAAAAAAAGCAAATGTGGAGCCTGGTCCCAAGGTACCTAAGTCAATATAGGTTGATTCCAGTCACTTATTAATGTTAAGATCAGCTCAAATCCTGGCTTGAATTCAAGGGTGACCTGGCACAGGGGCAGCACCTGTATCCCACTGCCAAGAGGCTGATGTGGGAGGAGTGTGAATTTGAGGCCAGCTCGGGCTATGTAATAAGAGTCTCTTTAAAATGAAACTGTGATAGGGATTTACTTCAGTTGGTAGGGTGCTTATTCAACATACATGAAGATCTGAGTTCAATTCCCAGCACCCCATAAAAACAGATGGAACGGCACACATGTAGTCCTAGCAATCTGAGATATGGAGGCAGAAAGATCAGAAGTCCAAAGTTACCTTCAGCTATACAGTACCTGGTTTATGAAACCACAAATTATATTTTTTCAAAGGTGTGCATATCTGTGTGAGTATGTGAGTGTGTGTGCATGTGAGCATGTGAAAGAGAGAGTATGTGTGTATGTGAGTGTGACTGTGTGTGAATGTAAGAGAGAGTATATGTGTGAGTGTGTATGTGAGTGTTTGTAAAACAGAATGTGTTTATGTGAGTGTGTGTGAATGTGTATTGTGTATGTGTGTGTGAGTGTATGTGAGTGTTTGTAAGAGAGTATGTGTGTGAGTGTGTATGTGAGTGTGAGTGTGTGTAAGAGAGAGTATGTGTGTGTATGTGAGTGTGTATAAGAGAGAATATGTGAGTGTGTATATATGAGTGTTTGTGTGGTGTGTACAGTGCCTGAGAAGGCCAGAAGGCACTGATTTCCTGGGGCTGGAGTTACAGGTGGCTGTGAGCCACTCAACCTGGGTGCAGGGAACCAAATTTGGGTCTTTGGGAGCAGCTCTTCACAGCTGAGTCATTGTTTCATCCCAGACTACGAATTACTGATAACCTAAATGCTTATCAATTAGAACAGCTCACCCTACCCTCTAGGGCTCAAAGGTCATCATGGAACAGGGAAGGGAAAGATCGTAAAAGACAGAGGTCAGGGAGATGGGATCAAAACAGCATCTTCTGGACATGACAGGGCCACTCACTCATGAACTCACAGTAGAAGTGGTTGCCCATGCAAGATCAAGCCTGTCAACATTCCGACATGGAGGGGGCGGCCATCATGAGCACCAACGCCAGGCTGAGGAGCTAGAGGCAGTTGGTGGCTCCTAGGGGAGGGTAAGTTGGTCTTCTTTAAGGGTGTGGACCCTGGTAGGTTGACACCCTGAGTATATAGGCAATGGAAACAGGACTGATGGGTTATAATAACAAAACAAAATCGAGGATGCAAGTTGGAAAGTGGTAGAGGAGGGTGGAGTTAAGAAGAGCGGAGGGCAAATATAATCAAAATACAAGGTATGCATTTATAAAATTCTCAAAGGACTAATAAAGTAGATTTGGAAAAGAAGGGTTCACTCTATTGTGTCACATTCCCATGTTAGAGTATGATGCAGCTACCACAGTCATGCATTTAAAGAACATTTAAGGAATTGAGGAAGAATTAATAAAACGTTAAGTGAAGAAGTCAGGGTAAAGGCAGCCACAGTTATAACTTTACTCTCTATTTTAAAACTACTACCGATAATGGCTTCAGTTGGGGTCAACTTAGAAGTATTACACGTGGTAGGTTATGCTATTATAACAGAGAAGAAAACTCAGGGAAGAAAAGGAACCTGAGGGAGTTCTCATGGTGGCAAATGGGAGATGCTGACTGGGAGTTCACTGTGGGCCCCAGCAAAGCATTCTTGGTATTCTGCTGGTTAAAACTTGTTGGTCAGGATTGACAGTGGTTATCTCTAAGTAATAATAGCAATGAATTTTCTTTTCTACTATTTCTCTGTTTTCCAATTATTATATAATGAACATGCATTGGTTTTATTATTAGAAAAAAATCACTTATGATATAAATTTAAATGAAGGGCATTCCCTAGCAATTAATCAATGTAAAAATAAACAGATTATATTTACATGCTTGCCACGATTATTTGGGATAGTGGAATGAGGAACCCGGAGAAGATTAGTAGCGTATTAATTCAGGTGTCATTGCAACATACTACAACAAAAACAGATTTCTTCAAAATTAAGAAAATACAAAATAAAATGAGTTTCAAAAGACAAAGGCAAGGATTCAATATATTTGTCAACCAAAAGACAATGATTTGAGTGTGCTTAGAAATGTCAATAAAGTATCATTATAAATGTACTTAGAGAGGGGTGTGCTCTGTCTGGCCAACCACAATGAAATCACACAGCCTGGAAATCTTGCTTCATCTTCAATCAGAAATGTCCTCTTTCCCAGTTTGAATTTGGTGGCATTGCTCACCGTAGGTTAGAAGAAGCATGGTTAGGGTATTATACATACATGCAAAAGGAAATTGGATTAAATGCAATCATCTAAGAAACCTTAGAAATTATTCTCCCTGGCAGAGTGCCAGAGGCATATATACATGACCCTCAGATGTCTGTTCCCAGCAAACTAGCGAGAGATTTGTCAAATGAGAACACATATCAATGAGGCAGGTTCCTGGCCTGGGGACTCTAAGTTTTGGCTGAAGGCTTCCTCCTCACTGTCAGACGCCTGTCAAAGCTTTATCACTGGGCGGCAGCCGCATGAGTGATAAGCATGACGCTGCTCTGTGGTGCTTCCAGGGATGAAACTGGCAAGCTCACACGGACTGAAATGCTAAAATCTCTGCATATAAAAACTAGCAAAATAAAGATGGAGTGGTGCAAGCATGAACCAGCTAAAGGAGATACCCAGAGCTAGGGGAATCAGCGCTACTCGCTTAGTTCTGTTGCTCCACTCTGGAAGTGGAACCCAGCTTCAGAAACTACCCTTACCGGACTGCGCTATTTAAACAATCATCATTGCCAGACTGGGCAGTGCTCGTGCACCCCTTTAATCCCAGCGCTCGGGAGGCAGAGGTGGGCGGATCTCTGTGAGTTCGAGGCCAGCCTGGTCTATAAAGCAAGTTCCAGGACAGCCAGGGCTACGCAGAGAAATCCTGTCTCTAAAAAACAAAACCAAAACAGTCACCATTGCCATGGGCTGGTAGAACAGCTCAGCAGGTAGCATACCAAGCCTGATAGCCTGAGTTTGATTCCTGGGACCCACGTGACGGAAGCAGGGAACTGACTCCTGTAAGTTGTTGTCTGGCCTCTATATGTGTGCCTAAGTGTGTGCATGGGAACACGTGCTTGTACACAAACACATTAAATAAATAAAATGTTATATTTATGGAAACATCATCGTCACCTGAGAGAAACATGGCTATAGGACAGGGAGGTGCTCTAGGGCCTGCAAGGAGTGACCTACACTGCTGCGGGGACTGGATTCATGGTCAGGTCCCCTTGAATACAGGCCAGCCTGAGCACTGCATTGCTGAGTTGGAAGGAACCCTCAGTGAGGATGAGAGGAAAACAACCTTCGCCTCCACGCTGGGCCTTGGCAGGATTTCTACTTATCACAGAAATTAGTGGGCCCTTGGGCATCAAGAAGAGAGGTGTATATACAATAGCCTGTATATAAGGCATAGGAAGTAGAGAGTGTATTTCAGAACTGTGTATTATTTAGCACCAGTAAACGTGAAAGTAGGATTTCAGTAGGAGACCCTTAGGGTGCAATTTTAGTTTGCTATAAAATTAAATCATGTAGAACAGTCCCCTCTCCATGGACCTGGAAGAAATGAGGTGTGACACTAAGTACAAATTGGTAATCTAATACCGGGGGCATGCTAGGTAAAGGAGCTACCAGGGCAAAATGGGGGAAGCCTTGAGAAATTTTCAGTAGGAAATGAGTTTTTGAGCCAATCTTAAAATCTAAAATGTGAGGTCAAAAGCAGTACTCTTCCAAGCGCAAGACAGGCCCAATGGTCAGGGGACGCCAGGAGTCCTGGTGAAAGGTTAAAAGGAGGTAGTGGGGGCTTCTCTATTATTCAGGCTAATGAGGGAACACTGGCTGCAGAGGGCCCCTTGCTGCCCTCAGACAAGCATGGGAGCTGGAGAGGTCAGGTCAAGGGGTCACTGTGTGGAAGGTGCAGGGCAGGGTGGGGATGGGGCAGGGAGTGAGGAAGACGGAGGAAGGAGACCCTCTGTCCCCAGTACAAAGCACAATACTGTTTCCATCGGCAATTCCTTTGCCCCAAAGTCTCACTGACCCAACTTACATAAACGTGAGAACAAAGAAGATCCTTGCCCAACACATCATTAGCCTTAGCTTTAGAATGTGCAAAGAATTCCGGCTAATCCAGTGAGCAAGCCTGGGAACCTGGCCCTCAATCAGTGAAGCAACCCAGGGTGTCAAGAGTTCAGTCAGACCAAGAGTCACATTCCCTCTCTTGGGAAACTCCCAAGTTTGTTGCAATATCATCAATCTCTTCTGTATCTTTAGTTCGTCTTTTCTGAGTAGGTTCCAGACATGATCTCATCCAGTCACCGTATTCCTGAATAACAATGATAACGATTTACATTTGTTCTGTGTGCTAAGTGTATTAAAGTGCTACTAAGTGTATTATCCTACTTAGTGCCTAGTTCAAATAAAGTGGAAGAGACGGTATTCCCACTTCGTAGATGGAGAAACTGAGGCTCTGCAAAGTTATGCTACTTGTAGGGCAGCACTGAGCCTCCTACCCACATGTCGCAATTCCTGTATCCATCCTGTGGAAGCTTAGTCCCCATATAGGGAAGAAATCAGGAAGAACCAGTAACTGGCATTCTGTAGATAGGGAGACCGAGGTACTCACTGTTCAAATGTCTTTCATGGAAAAGAAAAGGAGAACCTAGAAAACTGTCCTGTGTTCAAGTCACCTGGTATCACACATCTGGTGTCATCCCCTGAAGCCATGATAGGATATAATTTTTTGAGTAAATCCCAAACTTTAACTCTTTCTAACCTCATAAACTTACAGAACTCTCACCGGAGTGAAAGCTACAGCAGGTGGACCAGACAGATCCCAGGCATGACACAGCAGTGTGATTGGATTGGAAAGCATCTAGCTGATTAGAAGGCAGACTTCTGGGACCACCTGCGAGGATGTTTCCAGACAGGATTCCTTAAGGAGGGAAGAAGGGCCCTAAGTGGGCATCATTACCCCACTGCCTGCAGCATGGGATGCAATGGAAAGGGGTGGGAGAAAGTCCTTGTGTGCAGAAGCTCTCGCTCTCTGTGCATCTCGGATGGCCATCTTACCCCACATCTCATGGTGCTGTTTCACAATGCAGAAACAGCTGGGCTCGGAAACTGCAGGCTAAAATAAACGTTCTTGCTCTAAGTTTTTCTGTCAGGTATTTTCTACCGGCAATAGAAAAGTCTGACTGATCCAAAGTCTCGATTTGAATAACCCTTTTTTCTTTAGCTATAGCTTTTTAAGCAAATGAGAATGACCCAAACACATAATTTTAGGCAGAGTTCAAGCCTCATGGAGAAGAGAAATGAAAATGGAGCAGGCCCATCACATGGTTTGGAGTTCTCATTTTAGACTTTCTCACTGCCTCCTCTCTGGATGATATTTTCAAATTCTAGGCATGTGATGGACTGAAGTCCACCAGAGCTATTTCAGTCTGAATTTGGCATTGTTGAGTCAAAGATACATGGTATAAAATAGAACACAACGTGAAACACCATGGAGTTATATAACTAGAGCTGAGGCTACCCAAATTTTGTGCTGTTAGCTCCTAGATTAAGGAAGAACAGCTGTCTATCAGTCTCAACATAAACTCCACAGACAAGGTGTTAGCCTAGCCTTTGCTTTGAGCCGCCCAAGGAAAATATAGGCATAAATCCTGATGCTATGTCCCTCCCAGCTACCCATGGGAGGCTGTAAAAACCCAGACCCCTTTATCTAAACCTGGCTTCCAGGTGGAAGAGCTCAAATTTGTTCCTGTCAGAACTTGGCAGTGAGTTTTTGAAAATTATTCCAAACAAATGGCTTACGAAAATGCTTCTAGTTGCTCACTGGCAGAGAAAGAAGGTACAGATCTGCCTGGCAGGTTGTTCTGGTTGGTGATGCAGTTTGGGGTTTGCATAACACTGCCAGGAGCCCCTTCATTTAGGGTCTTTGGACTGCTTTTTATACTCATTGTCTGCACCAGGTTCCCCACTCACCCCAAGTTCTCAAATACCCTTTCCTTTAAGAACAGACACTCCAGATTTACTCCTGTTGCCTTGAGTGTCACACCAAGGAAGGACTTGCCTCATGGAGGTCTCAGGGTTGTGGAAGACACTGTCCACCTGAATGAAACCACACTTCAGACAGAAGAGGAATGAAGGTAAAGGAGAAGGGGGAGGAGGCAGAAAGAAAGCAATGGAGAGAAGGAGGGAGAGAAGGAGGAAGACAACAGCAATGACTAGGAGGAAGAAAGGGGCTAGAGACCTCACTGCTTATAACGCACCCCCCTCCACTGCAAGTGGCACTACTCCCCAGCCAGGTTTACAGGCTCACAGTCTTCACAGATTTCTAACACGCATGCCTGCAGAGAGGAACATGGAAGGTCGGGGGGGGGGGGAAATCACCATTCTCTGATGCTTTGCGCTTGGGAAAGGACTTGTTTGTGTTTGCTTTTTATGAGGCAGGGTCTCATGTAGCCCAGGCTGGCCTCAAACTTAATATATAGCAGAGCCTTCCCCCCAAGTACTGAGATCACAGGTATGTATTACCATGTCTGGCTTGGGGAAAAAGATTCTCCATTATAAGCTCAAAACAGGTCCTCTGTTTCCAATGTTTATTTTGCTTCTGTTTGGAGCCTTACAATTATAACTAGCTTTAATAACCTATTAAGTTACTAGAAGCTAGAAAATAATAAAAAGTCTATATTAAAGACTTTGTTAACAAAGAAAAAATAGCATGCATTCATTACCATGGCGATTTCATTAGAAAAGCTAGCCAGGAAATATACCCATAACACAAACTGAGAAATATCTGGGCGAATAAACACCAAGTCTTAGCAACTGTGAGACAGTCAGACAACTGGGTGGGTAGACTGTTTTTGTTCCTTTTTGCTTGTCTGAATTTTCTATATTGAAAACATGTAGCTTCATAATTAAAAATAAGAGATAAACAAAAATAACATAGAAACTTCCTTTAGAAAAACAACCAAAAGTAGGGTTGAGTCAGCCTGACTGTTTCCGCCAAATGGATGCGTGCTGGAAGCGTGGGTTCTGAGACACCCTGCTGGGCTCAGATCCTGCTTCCTTCACTAAGCCCAAACTCCTAAGCTGGGAAAACGAGGAAAATATTAACACTAACTCTGCTTCAAGGATCAGATGAAAGATTTCCTCGTTAAAGTATGCTTCAATAATTGGCAGTTCTCACTTATTCTTGCATGCTTCTACCCCAGAGCCAGTTCCAAGTCTCTTAAGTTTGGAAAATGGCTTTGCCGTGGGGTCTGTGTGTCCTTCCCCACACGCGGGCTTTGCCGTGGGGTCTGTGTGTCCTTCCCCACACGCGGGCTTTGCCGTGGGGTCTGTCTGTCCTTCCCCACACGCAGGCTTTGCCGTGGGGTCTGTGTGTCCTTCCCCACTTCTAGCTCCTGCTCAGCCTCTGATTTTATTACATTACAAACGAGGACACACTTTAAAAATCTCTATCCACTAGAAGAAAACAAAATAAAAAATCGACTAAACTGGAGAATTTAAAAGAAACAGGTGAATTCTCAGATACATATGTCGTACCAAAATTAAATCAAGATGAAGTAAATAATTTAAATAGATCCGTAACAACTATGAGATAGAAGCAGTAATTGAAAATATCTTAACTAAATGATGTCTAGGGCCATATGGATGTAACACAGAATTCTACAGGACATTCAAAGAAGAACTAATACAACACTCCTTAAATTATTTCGTAAAATAGAAAAGAAACACTACTCCGATGGTTTGAATGAGAATGGCTCCCATGGCTAATATATTCAAATGTTTGGATCCCAGTAGGTTACACTGTTTTAGGAAGGAGTAAGAGATGGGGCCTTGGAGGAGGTGTGTTGCTGTTGGAGGAGGCATGTCACTCTGGGTGTGCTTTGACGTTTCAAAAGCCCATGCTAAACCCAGACTCTTTTCTTCCCTGACTCTGGCTTGTGGACCAGCTGTTAGCTCCTAGTTACTGCTCCAGCAGGATGCCTGCCCGCCTGCTGCCATGCTCACTGCCATGGTGATCATGGGCTCACCCTCTGAAACTATAAGCAAGCCCCCTAATTTAAATGTTTTCTTTTATAAGCTGCCTTGGTCATGGTGTCCCTCCACAGCAATAGAAGAGTAATTTAGACAGCTACCATTTAAAAAAAAATGAGGCCAATCATACCCTGATACCCAAATTAGACAAAGACCCAAGAAATAAAGAAAATAATAACAAAATCTCTCTGAGAAACATAGATGTAAAATTTCAATAAAAGACTTACAAGCCAAATTCAAGAGCACATTCAAAGATTATCTACCATGACTTCATTCCAGAGGTACAGAGATGGTTCAACATAAATGTCAGCGACCATGTAAGTAGACTCAAGGACAGAAACCACATGATCGGAAGCAGAAAAGGCAATTTACAAAATTCAACATCTTTCGTGATAAAAGTCCTAGAGAATCTAATGATACAGAAAACATATCACAACATAATAAAGGCAATACACAAGTCTACAGTGAACATAATGCTAAAGAGAGGAAAACAAATAGTGTTCCCACTAAAATCAGGAACAAGATAATGATGTCCACTCTTTCCACTCATATTCAATATAATGCTTGAAGTCTTAGCTAGAACAATAAGACAAGTGAAGGAGATCAAGGGGACAAAACCGGGGCAAAAGTATCTTTATAAAGATACTTATAAAGATATAAAAGTATCTTTATAAGAAGTAAAAGTATCTTCTTTTTTGTAGTTAATCTGGTTCTACACATGAAAGACCAGAAAGACTCTACCAGAAGTTTCTACAGCTGATAAACATATTCAACAAAGTATTAGGATACAGAATTAGCACACAAAAAATAATAGTTTTCATATAGACAAATGACAAAACCGAGAGAAAGAAATCCGGGAAACAAACCCATTTACAATAGCCTCAAAAATATCTTGGAACAAATGTAACTAAGGAAGTGATGACTTTTATAATAAAAGCCTGAAGACATTGAAGAAGATAACAGAAGCAGCTTCATCCCTAATGGTAGTTCTCATAGTGCTATAAGGTGATAGGCACACTACTGAAGATAAAATAAATAGCGATCTTACCCAGCTGGGAACACTGTAAGCTACAATAATGACTGTCCAGCTGGGAACACTGTAAGCTATAATAATGACTGCCCAGGCAAGATGTGCTGCTAGTGCAAACAGTGGCCCAGATGTAACCAATGGGAGTAACCAACCACTCACACCTGGCGCTGTGAACCGGGCCAAGAAGCTAGATAGCTTGCCATGTACTACGGGAGGACCTACTATTATTATTCTGCTAAATGGATATAGTACTAAAACAACTCCTAATGGCTTATTGCTATCACTATAAAGCAGTCATCTCCTAATTCTCATCTGAGAGACTTCTTGCAGTAGATGGCAGTTAACACATTGACTCACAGTTGGTCAGTGTGCAAAGAGTAAGAGACTACAGAGTGCTCCTTCTAAATGGGAGATCTATACTGCACCCTCCTCCCAAGCTCAGGGGGATCTTCTCAAAGACTATAAGAGCCAGGGATAGTAGAAGACAACAAGGAAACAACAGCGTTTTCCAGACCCAACAGGGCAGTTGCACATATGAACTAAAAGCAATTGTGACAGTAAGCTCAAGAAAGCCTTGCACAAGCTCAGAGCAGACAGGACTTCATCACGGAGACAGAGGGGTAAGTGGGCATGAAGCCCTACCCAAAGCTGAGTAAATATCGGCATTTACTAGCTGCTGGAAGGAGGGTATGTTTTCTCTAAGAGTGTGACCCCTGTTAGGTTGACCAAACTTCAAGGCAGGCCACACACCTAAGAATATTTAGGAACACAAATTGACCTCTATGGGTTTATGGTTTTGGTTTTTGTTTTGTTTTAAGAGAGAGAACATGAAGTTGGGTGAGGAGGGAGGTAGTGGGACCCAGGAGGAATTAGGGGATGAATATGATCAAAATACGTTTTTTAAAATTCTCAAAGAAAAAATATGATATAAAATTAGAACAGTGTTCAACACATTAAAAAGTACTCAGGAGAGGGTTATGATTGCTATTGTTTTTTGTTTTTGTTTTTGGCCATCTTAACAAGAAGAGAAAAACTGGCAACCATCAAACATAACATATTGGATATGATGAGCTGCTCTGATTCAAAATTAGGATACTGAATATAAAATCAGTAACATTTACTTTTTCTTTCATTTTGGCCTTTAAGATTGTTTTGAAAAGGCCAAATGTGGAGGTACAATTCCTATGATCTAGGTACTAGGGATGTTGTAGAAGGAGGAAGACTGAGTCCACGCAGTGAAACCCTGAAAAAATATCAAGCTCCCTGTTTTAGCTAATAGAGTGAGGTGGCTAAAACTCCTCTGGAAAAAATACACAGAAACTGAGTAGGGCTGAGCAAATGGGCTTAGTAAGAATCGTTAGTTTCTTATCAGGAGTGGTTTATTTTTAAGTTAAAAAATTCAAAGAATTTTTTACACAGGGCTAGTGTAAAGCTAATCACGACTGTCACAGCAGAGATATGACGGGAGGCTAATAAAGGAGCTCCTGGTGTGAACCAAGTGAACTTCAGGGATTTTCTAGAACAAGGTACGGTCTATGATGAGTTTCAAGAATGAATAGGGGCTGTTTGAGTGACAGAGTGAGAAAGATTTCACAGACAGCATTGAGGCTCTAAGGCATGGTGTGCTCAAGGAAACTCCAGGATAGCAGGAACACAGAGCCAGAAGGAGGGAATGAGGAATCCTAAGAGGCAAAGTCAGACAAAGCAGTGGGAGGATGATCGGTTGATGAGGTTTTAACATTTCTTTTAGATTTATTTTATTTTATGTGTATGAATGTTTTGTCTGTATGTGTTCCACACGTGTGCCTGGTGCCCATGGGAGTTAGAAGAAGGCTTCAGATCACCTAGAACTGCAGTTATGAATAGTTGGGAACCACCAGGTGGATGTTAGTAATCAAACCCCAGGGTCTTCTACATGATTAAGATCCCTGGTTGATAGGCTGATGGGAAATCATCTATAGCCTCTGTGGTAGCTTGAGTAAGAATAGCTCCATGGACTCGTGTGTTTTAATTGGCACCTAGGGAGTGATACTATTAAGAGGTGTGGCCTTGTTGGAGGAAACGTGTCACTGTGGATAAGGGCTTTGAGGTCTCATACATGCTCAAGCCATGCCTAGTGTGACAGTTCACTTCCTGTTGCCTGAGGATCAAGATTAGATCTCTTGGCTCCTTCTCCAGCACCATTTCTGCCTGCACACTGGCATTTCCTGCCATGATGATAATGGACTAAACCTCTGAAACTGTAAGCCAGTACCAATTAAATGTTTTCCTTTATAAGATTTGCCATGATCATGGTGTCTTTTTATAGCAATAGAATCCCAAACTAAGACAGCCTCCAAAACTTATAGAACAGCGTGATGAGATGTATAGTTTTAGAAATCAATTTGTAACAGTGTGGGCATGAACATAAGGTGACTGTGACCGTAAAGCAAAGTGGAAGCTATGGCAGTGATCTCAGCAGGCAACTAAACTCTTATCTAAAGCAGTGCAATGTGGATGGAAGAAAAGGGACTCACTAAAGAGGTAGAGTCATTGAGCAAATTGGGAGCATGGAGACCATGGGAAAGGGTAGAAGGGGAGGGGGGAGGGAGAGAGGGGAGCAGAGAAAAATATATAGCTCAATTAAAAACAATAAAAAAAGGAAAAAAAGAGGTGGAGTCAATAAGCCTTTGCAATGACCTCAATGAGAGTTGAGAGCAAGGAAAGAGTCAAGGATGAGTCCTAGGTTTTAGACTGACTAACTGTGCAGCTGGTACCCTCCACTACTATGGTAATACAAGAAGAAGCAGATGCCTGGAAAGGGTAAAAAGGAGATTATGAAATGGACTCTTGGAGTTTCTCCTTGAGAAATTAAAACGGAGGTGTCTAGAAAACCAATGAGTTTATGCATATGAGTCTCAGGGAGAGATTAGAGACAAAGAAGGATTTGGGAGCCAACAGAAGATGAAGCTAGGAAAGGCTATAAAGCATTCAGGCATGTGCCTGAAGAGAAGGTCTGAGGAGTTGATGCTGCAGGGAAGAATGTAAGAAGTACCATGTGGAAGGGCAAAAGAAGAGCAGGAGTCCATCATCTGAGGCTGGGGGAAGAGAACTTGGAAAGGAGGTAGTAGCTCAATGGGATCAAATACTAAGAAAGAAAATTTATGATCTGTATAGTATCTTTCAGATTAAGTAATAAAAAAGGTCTGTTGGAGACTTTGGTAATCATCATAGAGGTAGGATGTGGTAGAAGACATTTACCTCATGATGGCCAGGAACCAGAATAACAGAAACAGGAAGGACCCATGGACAAAACAGTCCCCAAGTAACTACCCCCAGTGACCTATTTCCTCCAGCTAGGTCCTACCTCCCAAAGTTTTCAAAACTTCCCCAAATGGCACTACCACCTCATGACCTAAACTTAATAATAATACATGAGACCCAAGGGGGCCATTTCACATTTAAACTTTAACAAAATCATTACTCAAACTGGATGTATCCAAATTACTTTACCTTCTCATTCCTGGCAGCCTTCCAAAAACTACAGTATGTTTTGTCAGTATCTTTAAAAAGTGTAATTTTCAGAATTAGGTATACTATATGTGATCTAAACAGACAGATTTTAGAAAAAAAATCTTATTTCTGATGTAAAGATTCTATTTTAGTTTATAATATATTTCAAAAGCCTTTACCATGCTTCTGTGTGCCAAGAATCATTTACACCCTTGTCCCCTAAAGACCAAGTTTCTTGGGAATTGAAACAGCATACAGTGTTTGAGGCTTTTAAGCAACACACAATTATTACTTTCTACTATGTAGAATCTTTTTCTCTTAACGATTTAATTGAGTGTGTGTGTGTGAGAGAGAGATAAAGCTGCATCACAAACTTTCCAGGAAAAGCTGGATTGAAATTCCCATCGCCACCATAGTTTCCTCCTGAACTAGAACCCCATCAGAACAGCATTCTCACTGCCTTCATCTGATGTGTACAAACATGACTTGTGTGTATGTGCTTCCTGTGTTTTCACATCATTTCTTCATATTTCTTACTACTCTCAGGCTGTAGACTTTATGAAGACATGGAATGCATAGAACTCCCTGATAAATTCCCTCTCCTACTGGAACGAATTCTTTCAACCAAGACTCCTCTTCGCAGGCCACTTTTCTAGTGAAGGGGCTGATCCACTGAGGCCACAGGGAAATTTGATACATTTGTCTTCTGGTGTCAAATGACTAAGGTGCTACTTGCTGCATATGCCATAGGTTAGTTTTTAGAAAAAGAATACAAGTGCAGTTTGAAGTTTTGTTTGCTGAGGCTTTCTTAGATTTTTAGCCCAAGATGATCTTCACAGTGCTTCTCTCTATACTACCTGTGTGGATGGAGCCTGAGGCATTTCTGGTATTGGTTTTACTGGGGTTATTTTCCCAGTAAATGAATTTCTTTCAAATTAATTTAAATGCACAGAGCAGCACAGAGCAGCAGGCTTTCTTACAGTTAGTATCTTTTCCATTCTTCGCAGCATGGGCTTGCCTCCTTGCCTATCATGCTCACTCAGTAGACATGGTCCAGAAAACTTTCAGAAACACACTTCACACAGACAGCCATTTGTTTCCCAAAGCTTCTCTTCTTTGCCAGTCACTACATCACATGGAAAGAGCTAAAAACACCACCTGTGCTTGAGAGTCTCAGCGTGTTAAAGTCATTAGGAACACAGCCCCAGTGTCTTCTGAATGTGCAAGAAGTAGAAACAGAGGGAGACAATCCACAGGTTTGATAAGAGACAAGTGGAAACCTTTCCATCATATCTTCAATAGTGGCTCCTAGCCCACTTACTGACATCAGAGATAAACAAAACGACCTTCAGGCCTCTGGGCTGGATGTTATCCACACATAAAATGTCCCCTGCTCCCAGAGAGTGGTCACAAGATCCTTTCTCCATCAGTTCAAGCTGGGGGTCCACAGAGGCAAGGCAATGTCCTGAAACATCCGAAATGTCACACAAAATCCAAAGGGCAAGGCTGCCCTTCATCTCTAGGCTGCTTCACATCCTTCCACTTGCCAACTGCATGACATTAAATTTTATACATATGCTTGGCTTTTTTCTTCAGAATTTTTCATCTGTCTAGAAACCTTTCGTCCTTGCGAGGAAGCTGGAGTGTGAAAAGGCACCTATTTAGGCTCTCCCACCTTTGCCATCTGCTGTCATCTGCGGCTGCTATAAATGGTCACCATCTCGGCCCGAAGAAAGAAGCAACTGATTTCAAAGGTCACCACGCCACCCTCGGCAGCCATGTTTACGGGATCACCAGATGAAGTAATGCTATTCTTAGCTTTCACCCACAATTCTCTTTGAAAACTCCAAAGGGGCGAAGAATTTTTCCTCTCTTAAGATGAAACTTTTGAGAGAGCTAAATATGCTTGATGTGTTTTTATTTGATTATAGAAATGTATGCCTCAATGCTCAACACTGAGACTTCAAGGTGCATGGATATTAATGATGGCTAGTGGCCACTTTCAGGGCATAGGCTTTTAATTCCTATGCACAACCCTGGCTTATTTGCCTCAAGCACCGCAGGTTCATTGATGACACTGAATACCCAGATATTAAAGACACTCTGATCCACTAGAGTCCTTCTATTTCCACATATTTTATTTTGTTCTCAAATGCAGAATGGATTTTTAAACATATTCTATTCATGTTTGAGAGAAAAATAGGTCATCATACAGCAAAACAACTAAATGGAGATTTATTGACTGAATTACTTCATTGCGTCCATGTTTTATTATTTCTTTGTCTATTCTTTCCAAACTAGTGCACTAATGCTACTTAAATGTGCTTAGTTGCTCAGATGGGATTTGGCGCGTTGAGACCTTAGGTAATGTAAATTCAAAGGTAAATGCTTCTTATTTGGAACTACCTAGGCTTATAGAGAATCCGGCCTTTCAGATAATGAGACCATAAAGCAGACCGCTCACAGGGCAGCACAGCTGCTCTCTAAACCATGGACATTTGAGTGCTTTCCCACCACATAGCACGGCATCTCAGGCTAATACAACAGTGTCATATTCCAATCCGCGACCTGGAAAGACATGGGCACATCTATCCCCCACAATCATGCTACTTGGGGCAACAACTCAAACTTGCTGATTATCCCAGTGAAAATGTACCCCAAGAATACAAATGCCTCTTAAAATCTGATTTATTCTATGGCTGTCATTTGGTGAGTTAACCGACAACTTGAATTGAGTTTTTTGTTTTTGTTTTTATGCAGGATCAGAGTTACTCCTACCAGTATCATGGTGTCACATCTTCTGTAGGAGCAAAGCAAGTCAAGTGATGCTAATTCAGAAGGTCTGGGGACACAGATTCCCTGGAGAATCCCTGCCAGGGCCTCAGGACCTGCACTTTGAGTGTCCCTGCCACCACCCATCCTGCAGATTCTAGGGAATGCTGCCTTTCCCCTGTGTAGCTTGTTCCGACAGCGCCATCTGTAGGATGGCTGGACACTCAACTACTTTATCTCCAAATAAATGGTAAATAATGGATCGCTACACCATCAGATTCATTTCATAGAATTTACGACCGACCGTTTGAGCAGTTGCCTTAATTGTCTTAACTCAGGGTGACCAATCAAAGGTGCCTCCGCCACCCTGGAGTGCAGATGCGTTTGCTCAGGGATTTCACTGTCCTTCAAGCTCTCCTCAGGGTTAATCATTTCCTTCGCTGAGCACTGGCTCTTCCCTTCAGAAAACCAAATTTCTGGGAACCACAACAGATGTAGTAGCTCTCTCCCTGACCTGGCTTAAAACCTGAATACAGAGAATGAGTGCTTAGAACTCAGTCCTCATGTCGGTCTTACATCAAAGCCTCTTAAGATGATGAGGCTCAAAGAGCCCTCTAGGGCACCACTGATAAGTGACCTCCAGTTTGTTAGTCTACAACATGAGGTGTGGATACATTCTTCCTGATCATTCTTCCTACAGCAACATCAAACAACACAGAACAAGGGCTATGGCTTTCTATCATGGTGCTCTATCATCGTCCAAGAATTTTCTGTGCTCGCACACACCTATAATCCCAGCATTCAGGAGACTTCAGCAGGAGGACTAGTTTGAGGCTAGCCTGATCTACTAGTGAGTTCCAGACCAGCCTTGGCTGTATAAGAGAGATTCTATCTAAAAAAAAGTTACACTTTTTGTTTATATCACTTCCTTCCAATAGTCCTCACCAACTGAGACCAGAAGCAAAAGAAAAAAAAAATCCTTTCCTGTGGGATGGCTCTGTCCCACAGAGCAAAGCCCATCTCAGGCACATGGTTACCAATAGTCAGTCCATTTGCTCTTTTTGTGGTCTGATTTTCTTATAAAAGCTGTAAATTCAAGGTTGCTAAAAAGCTCAAATAATTCAGAGTGAGGATGGGACAAAGAGAGAGGTCTCATTAATTTTCAAACTATCACCTCCACCTTTGCTGGCCCATTCACCAAACCTCATGACCCCTTTGCTTAGGCTCTTCCCTTTTAGCCCACCTTGCTCTTCTTTATAGAGGACACACTCCTGAGCCTTTTGGAAGTCACAATACCCTTCTGTTTGAAAAAAGATAGGATCCAATCAGAAAGCCCATGTAGGGAAATATGAAGTATTCATTGGCAGGGTCACAGAAAAACCGCAATGGCTGCAAAACAGAATGGTACAGCTGCTTCCCCACCAACCCCATTCTCTCTCTGGGCCATGAATATGGTATATGCCAATGGCAAGGTGATGCGGCCACATTAAAGAACTTTCTGAGCCTCCATGTTGTCTCCTATAATACAAAGCTGACATTATCTATCCATAACTCAAAAATGTGTCCATTCTCCCTGTAGTATGAGTTTAAGTTAGTGTGCCTCTTTAGATAACTGAAAAACACTGTTCCAGATGTAAGGAGTAGCAGGCATTGGTGGAAGAGTCAGAAGAAATGGGGTCATGGTAGACACAGGCTTTATTTGAATATAACAATACACAAAAGCCAACAGGCCTCTTGAGGCCTACAAACCAAGATTGGAGATGCCCTTGAGTCTGTAGCCCATGACAGACAATGAGAAGGCACTAAGGAGAGTTGAGCTAGGTCAGGGGAGGGTGTCTTTTGTGACATCCTCACAGAAAAAGGAGGGTCTGAACTATATAGCACAGCTCAGAGAAGAGGATCAGCCAAACTATGGGATGCCTCTACCCTGAGAGACCACCAGGCACAGCAGCTCCACTCTCTGTGGAGGGATGCACACAGGCTCGTCCATCCCTTGTGTCCTAGGAGACCAGAGCATCTGGATCATAGCTCTACCTTGTCCATCACAGTCCACACAACATCGATCAATCACAGCTAGTCCTGCAGAGTGTCTTCATAGGACTATGGGGCTTTAAAAAGTGTGGTAAGCCATGGGGGAGTGGCTCATGAGCCTTCATCTCTAGCAGAGAAGCTACTGACAGTCTATGGTTTCTGGGGAAAAGAGTCAAGTTTTCTTTAAAGGTGTGGCCTTGTAGGCAGACCATGTTCCAGGGGATGTCCCCATACCCACGTATATATGGGCAGCACAAAATGGACTCAATGAGTTTTTATCTTTGTTTTAAGAAAAGACATGAAGTTGGGAGTCAGTGGAGGGGTAGAGAGTGGGTCTGGGAGGGTTGGTGAGTATGACCAAAATACACTGTGTATATAAAATTTTCAAAAAACCAAAATATTATATTTAAAATTGTAGTAAAACATGTACAACCTGAAACCATATTTACAATTTTAAGTGTCCTTAGGAAGTCATCTTGCAAAACCCAAACTTTGCGACCCAGCAACATCCTCATTTTCCTACTCCCTGATAACCACCATTCTCCTCTATCTCTATGAACTTGGCTACACCAGGCTCCCTAGAGAAGAGTGCAACCATACAATATGTGTCCTACTCTTAGTGTAAGGCTCCAAGTTTCATCAACACTCTATCACCTGTTAGCATTTCCTCCCCCTTTAAAGTTGAATGATAATTTATTGTATGTACGTATCACATGTGTTCATTTGTTCATCCTCTGATGAATGTGATTTTGTACTGCATCCACCTTTGGGCTATTGGGAATAATGGTTCTGGGAATATGGGAGTACAAATACCCCTACTTCACTCCTCTTAGTAATACAGCAAATGAAACTGCTGGATTTACTTTAAAATTTTTTAGGAATCTGCATTGTTTTTTTTTTTTTTACAATGGTGCACCATGTATATCCCTGTCACCATGCCGAGGTTCTCACATGTGGCTTTTCCCCCATCCCCATTGCCTGAGTCCAGATAATTTTAAACAGGGCTCTCTGTCTTTTGTCTGACCACTTTCTTCTCCCCCTCTTCTTCTTCCTTCCTTCCTTCTATTCCTGAAGGTCCCCTAGAGACACAGTAATGCACCATAGCTCTTCTGTCCTCAGTTGGTTCTCAGTAAGACCTCTTTTAGAACCTGCAAGGGGCTGGTTGCCTTCCAGGATCAGGGCCCAGGCTCTGCACAATGTTCAGGGTAGCATCTACATTGCAGGCCACCTGCAGGTAGGCTCACAGCCAGTTCTGGCTAAAGCTGTGATGTGACAAGACACAGCTTTGTCGCCCTCGCTACTTCAGTGCACTGGCCCATACGTTCCATTTGGACAGCCGGCCTAATCCTATCGTCAAGAGTTTTGTTTTCCACAGCAGCTGATCATACCTTTAACAAACAGCTGTGCAGCATCCTAAAGATGAAGGCTTTCAGGATCTATTTGGAAACTATCCCAATAGACAAATATAACAGAGTCAAGTTAAGTTTTGGAGGTGGACAAATAACCAGCCATTCAAACCATGTCCTTGCCCAAATTTGAAAACAGTGCTCTTTTTTTTTTGAATGTGTATTCTCAGCTAAAAGACTGAATACTGAGTAAATTTTAAACCAAAGAGGGAAGTGACCCTTAGGCGCAGTCTCTGAGCATGTCTTCCCTGTAGGCACAAGGCTGACAAGCAGGTCCCATCTCTTCCTTCAGGTCTCAAATGGTGCGCAGCTGTGCAAGTAGGGCTGGGGTAGTTTCAGCTCCCACTTATCAGGAGTGACAGTCCAAAGCAGGGACCCTGGGCGGATGATGGGACTGACAACATTACTCTCCTGCCAGCAGCACCTTGTGGATAAGACAGTTTTGTTTTTTAAATCATAGTGGTAGGAAGAGCTTTTCAAACCTTGAACTGGCCACTCACCTGATGGCCTCCAAAAGAAGACAAAGGCCTTCTCATATTCAGGAAGACAGAAAAGCAGAAATAGACTCTCAACCCAACATGTTTCTATTCAACACAGACAGACAGACAGACAGACAGACAGACAGACAGACACACACACACACACACACACACAGAGTATATTACCTGAGCCACTTCTTCAAAGTCATCGTGCCTCTTCTGTAGTGCCCGTGCTCGATGCAAGGACTTCCCAACCCCAGTATGTTTGCTGAGAAAGGCCTCACCGTGGTTTTCAATCCAGTCCAGCACCTGGCCAGAGAAGGAAGACAGGAAACAATGATTTCTCAGAAGGAAAGACAAGTGGCCCCGCGTAGAACTGCTTAAATCCTACTCACCCAGCCCCATGCCCATGAGAACAGTAGTCCAGATAGAAATGCCTAACCCATTGTATAGTGATAATTGGCTTGTGTCGTAACAAATAAAGCTTGCCTGAAGATCAGAGTGCAGAGCTAAGCCAATAGGGGCCAGGGAGTGGTGGCACACACCTTTAATCCCAGGACTCAGGAGACAGAGGCAGAGGAATCTCTGTTAGTTCAAGGACACTCTGTGTCTGTCAACAAGAGAAACAGAGCTCACATAAAGGTGATCCCAGCACTTGGGATCACATGCCTTTAATCCCAGCACTAGGGAGGTGGAGACAGGAATGATATGGCTGGGAAGAGAAAGGAATATGAGGCAGGAGGAGACAGGAGGTCACTGCAGTCTGGGGATGTAGTCTGAGGATTGGCAGAGACATGATCGCCCCTTCAGTCTGAGGATTTGGTAGAGGTAAACTAGCCGCTCTGCTTCTCTGATCTCTCAGCTTTCACCCCCTAACATCTCACTCTGGGTTTTTATTATTAATACCAATTAGAATTCATTCTACACCATTGTGAACACAAGTCATTGGCAACGGAATAGTCCCTCCCTAAAATAAATTTAGCTCAGTCATTTTGATCTCTAGACTAGCTTCCCATTCCTTTTTTGGTTTTAAAAGCCCTAACATAAAGCAAAGAAAAAACAGCCTACAGTCCACAACCCCAGAGAACCTAGACAACAAAGAGGACCCTAAAAGAGACATACACGGATCTAAATAGGAAGGAGAAAAAGATAAGATCTATTGAGTAAATTGGAAGCGTGGGGGTCATGGGAGAAGGTAGAAGGGGAGAGGGGAGGAAGGGGGAGCCGAGAAAAATGTATAACACAACAAAAACAATAAAAAAGAAAAAAAGCCCTAGTCACTCCATTATTTTATTTATTCCTGTTTGTTGCTATTATTTTTATTATTTGGTGCTGAGGATGGAATTCAGGGTTTCCTACATGCCAGTCCATTGTTTGAAATGAGCAATACAGGCTACCAGACAGACACAGGTGAACCTCTTCATGGCTTCTACCCCATCAAGTAAAGTCAGCCATACTGATAAGAAATGAGGTGACAGCAGTGAAGCAGGAGTAGGCTACTCACCCCTCACTCCACCGTAAAGCAGCACAGCATAGCACCCCACACAGGCCCCTGCCTTATTGGACGCTGGAGGCTCAGTCTTGCACCCCAGCCAGATGTTCAATATAGGTGATTGCAAGGACAACACCTCCTCTGCCTTCCTTCCACCTCTTTCCAACCAACCAAATAAACAAACCAGTTAAGGTCTCTGCATCCAAAGGCCTAGAGTATTTATCTTGCTAGAATGCAGTGGAAACTCGATGTTCTCACAGGCTTAGCAATTTAGCCTAAAGACGTTTCCATAATGTTTAAGCTTGGAGTAACAGTAGCTATGGCAGCAGAGGGAGGAGAGAGATGTTAAGGTGAGAGATGCTTTTGAAGGGATACTTGGGAAGGTGCACGGAGACCTTGAAATGCAGAGGGACAAAGCTTTAAAAGAACATTTCATCTTACAAATATGAATGTATCCCAGGGAAAAGGGAGGCAGCTTATCGTCTGGTCGCTGGGGAGTTGATGCTGGTTGCAGTTAAGTCAGAGTTATAGTACAGGCATGCTTGTGATGCCCGTCACTATACCACCAGGCCCATCTGCTCTTGCGGTACATGCTTCTAACCAAGCATCCACTTAATAATGTAACAGCCTTCTCAGAGGAAGTTTCTGGAGAGTGATTCAGATAAAATAGGTTTGTTTAAAGGTGTTTTTTTTTTAAAAAAAAAATGAATTTCCCTGTGGCAAACAGAAGCAGACTCAACCATTCTACAGGCTGCAGACATGTGAACTCTTCCTATACATAATCCAGCCCCCAGTGCCACTTATTTGAACACTGAGGCCAGTTAATGTCTGCAATATGCAAAGTATGGGAGTCTTTGAAGTCTTCCCTATCACTTTCAAAAGCCCATACTAGGGTGGTGCTAGTGAGAGAGATGTATGGGAGTGCAGAATTGAGGCTAACAAAGTTCAAATATAAGCAGAATCCAGTAATTAATCACCCATTATAATTTAGAAAAGAAAGCCTGCTCATGACTGTTTAAGCATTAGGTATGTAGATTTTTATTTGACGTGTTGTATGTCCTTGTGTCTATTTGCCATGAGTGTGTGGGTGCCCACAGAGGCCAGAAGAGGATATCAGATCCTCTGAACTGGAGTTACAGGTAGCTATGATCTGCCAGGTGTGGGTGCTAGGAACGGAACTCGGTGGGTCCTCTGCAAGAGCACCAAATGCTCTTAAAGGTGAGCCATCTCTCCAGCCCCAGGAATGAAGACTTAGAAAATTTAAAGTGGCAGACTCTGGCTCTATACACACGTGTTTAGAGAGACCCTGGAGGTGACAGATTCTGACTCTATACACACATATGTAGAGGTCCGTTTGTGGGAAGACAACTATGATCATGCTAGATTCCGGCTTTTCAAACCCTGAACAGGCAGCAAGGAAAGGAGCTCAGAGGCTCTGTCTTCAGGTCAAGGAAAATGCTTCACTAGCTGGATTATCTCCACAGTCACTCCTAATTTTTACTGTTTCAGCAGTTTTAAGAAAATCGGCTATTCTAAACCATACTGGTTGAAGAGGAATGCTTTCAACCCACTCGTTCACACAGAGCTCCCTCTTTTCATCCCATGCAGAGCGGAGGGATGATCCTACAATTTCTAAGCCTTTTTTTTTTTAAGAGCAATTTGTTTCATTTTAAAGTAACTCTGCTTTCCTTAAAGCAGCAATTCATTTTCAGTCAGGGACACTTAGTTTACTTAATTAGCTCTGCCTTTATTACTCAAAAAATCTATTTATTTCATATTTGAGAGGCTTTTATTTGGTTTAACATAGCTTCAATTATTCTGTGATATTATACTGAGAATACTCAGTACAGCTTCTGCCCAAGATCTGAAGCTGTAGAGAAATATATGCAACCTGAATAAGCCTTCATGGACTGCGTGGAAATCAATTCAGCAAATAAAAAAGCAAATGATTTAGCAAATTAATAAAACAACTTTATATATACTTACAGAAAAAGTATTTAAGGATACATGCATACAACCAATAGATAAAGTGCTATTGAAAGTGATAACTTCTGCTTGTTTTGTTTCTGATGGTTCAGCTGGAGCCCTTACTCCCCGATACATACATGTATAACACAAGCCCTCTTGATCCTGACCCAGGACCTTCAGTGTAGCACAGTTTCCCAGGCACACCTGCATGCACAGCAGGGCAATGTGCTTCTCAGTAGACACTGGCAGTGTTGACAGTTACACCACACACTGAAATTTGGCATGCAGCTCAGATATTCTGGACACCCTTGAGTTTTTCATGAGTTGGTAAATGCGAGCCAGGTCCCAGAATCTGAATATCAGTGAATGAAGAGGAATCAGCTCTCTAGCTAAAATACTCTGGATCCCATGATTATAACTCGGCATCAAAAGCATCCTTTGTATGCATCCCCCTGTTTAGCTCCCCTTGTCTGTCTAGAAGATAATATTAAAAATACTCCATGATAAACTATAGTCAGGTTGGTATAAGATAAGAGCCATGCAGATGTGATGATGGCTTTTGAGTTGGTGTTTAAGTATTTCTGGCACCGGAGATGCTGTCTTCTGTTTGTTTGTTTTTATCTAAAGAGTCCTTGAGTAGCAGAGAAGAATGGAACATGAATATTCACATATTCCTACATTTACTTATTAGTCTTAGTGGGCCCTAGAGGCAGGCACTAGAGCTACCCCATGGATATGAGGTTAGAGACAGCCATGAGTGCTCCGTCCATGGGCTAACAAACACTAGTCACCAAATTATACAATTTCTTCATTAATTGTTGAGGTGCTTTCTAGATGGAGTAGGGGAAGGTCTCTGGAGAAATGAGATTTTACTGTGGTTCGAGAGACACTATTACTTAACTAAGTTAGACATGGAAAAGATGCACACATGCATAGCTCCAGTAGGAAGAAAATAAAAAAAAAAAAAAAACAGGCCCAGAGAAGTCTGCATGAAACTGCAATGCATTATGGTGTGCTGAATGGAAGGTTCTAGTAACTATTTTGATAACCATCCAGCGAAAGGCCACAGAGGGGAGAGACACCATCAGATCCCCATGGAAAAGCTATTGCTTTGATTATGGAAAATCAGCTTGAGGGAAGCTTGAGAAAAGGTGGGAAAATGAGACAAAAGTTCAAATTCTGATGAGACTGGTGGAGGCTTAGATTTGGAAAAACTATGGCCAGGACTGTGTGGCTAGATGTGGTGGTGACAGAGAAGAAAGCAGTAAGGTTGATCCCCAGGGGCACAGATTTCTGGGAACAGACGGAGGCAGTCACTGGACACAATCAAAGGAGCAAGGCAGGCTAACTCTGAGACACAAACTTCCTAGGATCTCTCTCTCTGCATGCATGCTCTGGTATGTTCATAAATGACAGTGACCATTGCCACCTTGAACTTGAGTGGAAAATATCCTCTAATGACAACTGTCAATCTGATGTGGCAAGCTGTGCCTCTGGTTTCAAAGATGTAATCTATGTACTAAGGGTTAAAAATAAATGATTACATCATTAATGTATGGGGCACCATTAAAAATTTTTTAAAAAAGGGAACACTAAATCCATTTTAAAAACACAACCTCAGACTTAAGTGGAATTGATGCCTACGTTCTTGACTGTGGTGTAGCTTTGAGAGTCTTGTTAACCTGGTACATAAAGCCCAAACGTCTGTGAAGGCCTTGCTCACTCTCAACTGGCTACTGAAATTCTGTCTTACCTCTCCAAACCCTGCTCTCTAGACTTTTGTTCCTAGTGTTTACCTATCCAAGGAAAGTGGCTTTTGCCTTTCTATGACTTGGTGGGTTTTGCTGTTGTTGTTTTTGAGACAATGTCATGTTGCCAGACTGGCTTCAAGCTCAACATATACTTAAGGCTGTCCTTGAATTTTGGATCTTTCTGCCCCATCTCCCACGTCCTGGGATTATGGGCATGTACTACCATACATACCATTTGGTACTACCATACCAAATCCTTTGATTCTGTTCAAACCACAATTACTAATTGGAATGAAGTATAAGGCCACATAGGTATGAAAATACCATCATGAAATCTATTACTCTGTATGAACAAAAATAAAAAAATACACATAGAAAAAACCCTTCACAATTATAGCCCAAAGGCATGTCTTTCCCAAGGGATTGCAACCTCCTCATAATTCCAGGATTCAGCTCAGGCCATAACTAAACAGATTGTGGTTGCTTAGTATATTCCCAACTAGACTATACTCAAACTGATGTGACCTTTGGGGGTGGATGTAAATGTCCTCCATATCCCTACTATTCATAGTCTGCATTTAAACTCGCCTCTTTGTGTTTCTCTGTCCCGTCACTGCCCCACCTGACAGGCAGTTCCTAGGAGAATGAAAGAAATTTGAGGTTTTCACACTGAATCTGATCCTCCTCTTTCTCCACACAACACCCTTGCTTGCCCCTCCTGCGTAGGGGGTGGGTAATGAACATTTGTGGCCATAGGTTGCCACACACATCTGTAGCTGCGGCTTCTGCTCTCTCTGTTGAGCCACTCCAAGCCTACTTTTGCTTAGTCACTAGAGTAGTCCAGACTCACCACTTCAACAGCGAGACAGTCTAATAACAACCTGTAAAAACTCTTGCTCCATTCTCCTGCCCTGGCATTTCAACCAGAAATAAATGCTTGCCCAGAACAGCCTTTTCTAAGAGATGTTCACATCCTGAACCAGATCTGGGAACCAGTTATACATGGTTTCTTAATCACCCATTTCTTTCTGTCTAATTGTGTTTATTCCATCTAACATACAATCAAGAGGAAATGTTCTTCAGGGCAGGAGGCAGTCTTCTAGTAGCCGAGGAGGAGGGGAATAATCTTTTGAAGGAAACTATTGATCATCACTGAACAGTGGCCATGAACAAAACTGAATGAAAGGGAGGTATTCTTGGTGACAAGGACTTTGTAGTCCTGTTCTACACACCTGGACCCTCTTCTAAAACCCGTCCTTAAGTGTTTTTATTCAGCTCTTTATTCCTATAATCATTCACTATGGCTGTGCAACACACACATACATGTCTGTTTAGTTTGAGCCCTGTTTTATTTCCTCCCACATGAACTCCATGTGGGCAAGGGCTTTGTTTAGTTCACTGCTGTGTTTTCAAATGCTAAAGAAATGAACAAGTGAACTAAAAGAAACATTATTTTACCACATCCTACATGGACAGAGGCAAAAATCCTGAAAGGAGATGGGTGCCTTTTGCAATCAAATATAGAATCAGAATTCCAACCCTGTGACCCCTTATCTGGCTTTCTCTGATAAATTACCTTATTCAAAATAGGCTTTTAAGTTTGCATACTCAATTGGTCCATGGTAAAATAATGGCTTCTAGTATACCAAAGAATTCTTTCCTCCCAACTCCTATGTGCTAGAGCCCCAGCTCCCCACCCATCCACCCAGAAAGCCATCACTCTGAAGCGATTATGCACCAGCAGGCATCAGGAACATATTTTGTTGTTAAAGGCTCAAGTACACACAGTGTACAAGAGCGCCCGGGAGAGCCCATCAGATCACTATTCTCGTCTATTCACACAGCACACTGTGCACTGTTTCCAAAGGAGAACAGTCAGGCTGAGACTTGAGAGCAGGCAGGAGTCACTTCAAGCGCTCAATTGCCAGTCACTCACTTGGTTTTTTGTCCTCTATTTGAAACAAGTATGATCAAAATAAATGTCACACTATGGCAGGAGAAGCCACCATTTTTTCTGGGTGGGCTGAGCTAAGGTTTGTTAGCAGGTACTCAGTCTGTCCTGTCCTTCCCCTCAGAGCTGCAGTTCTTCCTACTGACAGGTTCATGCCAGGTAGAAGGCAGCCCAGAGCCCGAAGACCTCATGTCTCAGTCTTCCTCAGTGGGGACCTTGACATCCCAGACATCCTTTACCTCTTTCCCCAGGGAGAACTGTAGCTGGGGTACCTAGAACTTCTTTGAAAGACCCCCCTCAGTCTGGTGCCAGTTTATAGACTCCCCCTTCTTCCCAGTAAGGTTTTAAACTGCTGTCAGAAGCTCTGGGATTCTTTTAAAATAGAGGCGCCACTCACCCCCAGATTCTGAAAGAAAAAGTGTGGAATTATCTCCCACAGGGTGCCTGACAACCATCCTCACTCTGCTCAGCTGACGTCAGTGCCAAGACCCCAAGGACCAAACTTTGAGAAACACAGTTCCATATGCACACCTGACAACTCCTTTGTTTATACACACACACACACACACATACACACATAAATAGCACTTTTTAGTAATTTTCACATAAATGCTTTCAGACCCACAGAGCCCAACTATCTTTGCTCACACTTGCCACAATCCATTACTGTAACTCTCCACTCTCTCCCTACTCCCCCCCCCAAAGTCCACCTATCAGATTACCTAAATTCACTCTGAGTTTGCTTTTCCTCTGCTCACAATCCTCCCATAATTCCCTGTGAGTAGCAACATGAGTCCTTTAGCCTGGTGCTCAGTGCCCTAGAATTAGCATGTTAAGGCCTGAGGATGTGCTAAGCATGGGAGGTGACCCTCAAGACTGGCTTTCTCATTACTTACAAGCATAATTAAAAATATATTGAAGACAGTAAGGATGTTGTAATCCCTGTATCAGGGAAGTCTAAAGGGTCAGCAACCCCCTCTAAAGGGACTTCTTCCTCTCACCATCTCCCATCCTCCAACCAGTTTTTCCCGCACACAGCGCAAGTGCTGGGCCTTCCTTGCAAATCCTCATCTTGGGAGAATCACTCCAGTTAGAATTGAGTTTTCACTAACACACACACACACACACACACACACACACACACACACACACACGATGCATGCACATGCAAGCACGTGAACACACACATACGCATGCACACGCAAGAGCATGCACACACACATGCACGTACACAAGCACACACACAGAGTAAAAACACGGAAGAAGGCTGTGGTGGGGAGGGGAGAAGGGAAGGCTGGGTGTATGATGGAAAATAGGAATCCAGAAGGAAGAGGGTAGGAGAGAACGGTGAAATGCCCAGAAGAGGGATATGCACATGCAAGCAGCCAGCCTCTAACCTGCAGAGACCAAGAAGAGAGGAGAGGTACCCACTGCCTCCTCCTATAGGGGAAAAGGATGGAACATGCCCACTAGGATGAGGACACAGAGAAATGGAAATATCCCTATCTTCACTTCAATCAGAAAGCGACTGCCCATCTTCCCTCCTGCCTCAGGTTCAGCGAAGCCTGCTGGTACTCTGGCTGGGTTTTCATTCTGCCTAAATAATCATGTATTTTTGATGAGTGGATTATCACCATTAAAAATTTAAGTGAGAAATAAACTGCTAATTACTGCCACAGGCAAGTGGGTAGTATTCAAATATATGCCACAAAGGAAAGTCTCACCAGGCTGAGTTAACATCACTGACTGAAAAACAAGAATTGGGAGTGGGTATTTTGGGGTAACTTGTAGTATAGATAAATAGGTGTGGAGAGCAATTCTTAAATTACAGGACACAAGGAACAGGGTCAAGGCATGAGTTTAACTTTTTTTGTAGTACAGTTTGAGGGTCAATCTGAGGCTGTCAGTAGCTACACAACATTGGGAAAATCTCTTCCTGTGGAACCAAGTGCTCCAGCAGGGCTGTTTGATCAGTGACATTCTAGCACTAAATGATGAGCCCCTTGGCCTGGGCTGTGTCTTACTCCCACCCCCTGCAGCAGAGAGGCTAACAGCACGAGCTCTGATGTCAGGTTGACTTGGGTTTGAGGCTGGGCTCTGCCAGCAGGCGTTGGATGAGAAAGAAATGGAGTGCACTTGACCTTTCTACGCCTCAATCTCCTCCTCAGAAAGATGGAGCCCAAACTGCCATCTGCCTCATGGTGTTGGGAGATTAAATAGGAGAAGGCAGGTGAAGGGATTAGATGTCCAATCATACTTTCTCTTACAGCTGGTGAACTCTGAGCTCTGAACAATGCAGCTTTTATAAACAATTCAGTCTCAAGAGTTGGAACTAATCTTTCCTTTGATGTTTGAATTTCTTCCCGAAGCTCTTATCATAAAGACAGTCCATTTCAAGTCCTGAAGATGGTTCCCCAGATGTGCGTTCTGAGAGCGTACTGTGTGCACAAGGTGTGCCAGCCTCTCATTCCTACACGTCAATCTTTTCTTCTGCAGGAAAAGTTAGTTTCCAGATTCACCATGTTTTGGTCCCTTCCCTTTTGTTATTGCTGATCATTCTCAAGGCAATCTTCAAGACTTGCTTTTTATTCAGCTTTTATTGCATAATGCTGCCAATTGGATTATTCAACGGCCAAACTGGTTTCGTCTGATTAAAGAGCTACAGTCACTACAGTTGGTAAATGACTGGTTATCTGAAATTGAATACTCACAAATCTCTTTCAGGCAATTTTTCTTCTTTGCAAACAGAGTCAACAAAGTAAAATCTATAATTTTCCACATGAGGCACCAGGAAAATTAATGCAGTAAGATTCCTTCAAAGTTCAGGAAGTTTGGTTCTAATAGTACTTTTTATCAATTATGAGCGTTGCCGCCAAGCAGGCTAAATCTTGCTGCCACTCCTGTTAGCTCATAGGAGTGGACGCTTGATAACAAGATGTTCTTTTTAGGGGCGGCCACAGGAGCCTGAAAGGTGCCATTGCCCCATTCATGACACCGTGAGCAAACCCACCTTCTTCCAGCCGGCAGTAGGCATTTAGCCAGACTTCCTATTCCTGTTCTGCTTGCCTATGCACCAAGAACCAGTGTAACTCTCATCCCCACCAGAGGGAACTCTGCTGGACTCTACCGTCATTCTTTTGCTATCTGGCCTGAATGCATGCCACTAGTAAGTCCTAAGGTACACACGTCCTCTCTCCGGTGTAGGTGCTTCAAACTTGTAGCACAGAGACTTGCATACAGTAGACATTCCAAAAATGCTTTATAGTATAAATACACCTTTAGAAAGTTCAGAGAGTCATCATTCAAAACAAAAGCCCGGCAAGGAAGAACGGGAGGCAGAGCAGGATGACCTGCTGGGGTGTTCCAAAACCGTTTCCCTGACCACGAAAACACACAAGCAATTTACTTCTCCCAGAAAGAATAAATGTCTAGTTAATCCTTGTTCCTTCCAGCCATATGAGGTCTATGTGGGCTTGGAGCCGGCCGTTTGCATACACGGGAAGCCAGAGGAGTGTCAGGACCACAAAAGGCTCAGGGCAGAGAATGGGTGATGCTGTCACGGAGTGCTTTTATTGCTGTTGTCCAACATTGTTCTACACTAAACTGAAAAACAAAACCAGGGCTGAAAAATATTACATACTAATTGCATAGCAGGCATCCTTCCCTTTCTTCAGTTTAATGAATCCAACTTCAGTTGTACCTTTAAGATGAATTTCCAGCATTCACCTAACCCAGCAGGGAGAAAGGAAGCTGAGAAGACACCTGTTGGGAGCAGGAGACGGGAGGCAGGCCATTTCTGGAAGCAGGTGTTTTAAATAGAATCTCTTCCACTGACATCTTTGGATTATATATTTCTACTTCACTCTTACTTCAAGCATTAAAGGACAAAATATTCCTACCTGGGCAAGATCTAACTCCAGAAATGTCAGTGGGGCAGATGGCAGAGGTTGGCTTGCTTTCCATCGTCCCACTGGGGATTTTTAGCTTTCTTTTGTCTGTCTCTCCATTTTACACGTTCGTTTCACCTTCCTCCCCAGCTACACCCATTTTAATGCCTTCCATGGTTAAGTCTGTTTCCCTCTCTTTGCTCATTGTCTATCTCTGTCTCTGCCTGGGATATGTGGCCTGTCTTCCCCTGTATAATGTGCATCTTTCTGTCTCCCCTAGTCTTATTTTATGACTTTCTGTGTCTTTCCTGAGGCTTTTCCTAGGGCATCTGGAATATGGATCACATGACCTTCTTTCTGGTCCTGGCACTATTATTAAATGGCTGTGTGGTTACGACCAAGTCACTTTACATCTCTGGGACTCAATTCCCTCAACTGTACAGCAAGTTTTACTGACTGTGTTTTCCGGCATTGAGAGTTTTGAGATTTAGTCATGGAATGAAATGGAATCAGACAACCCACACGACAGATGCTGGGGAGTCCCCAACAGCACAAGCACCAGGGGGCACCCGAGGACCAAGAGAGAGAATATGATGGTTTGTGCTAGGCAGGCACTGTGTTTACATTCTGTGTCATGAAGAAGGTACTATTGTTATTGCTCCTAATTTAGAGATGGGAGAAAAACAAAAACCCAGAAGCATCATGAGATACAGTAGCTTGTCTATGTCCTGCTGGTCACAGAGGCAAGACATGTTCAGAACAGGATTTACTGACTCCCGAGCCTGCGCTGGTGTCTGCCAACTCTGCATTGCCCTGGCTGATGATAGCTGCACAGGAGCCTTCCATGCAGGCTACCGAGAAAACATCTCTGGATCCTAAATGTGCTTAGGTATCTTGGGTCCAGACTAAGAACTCTTTCTTCCTTTAAGACACTGATCCTGACTTCTCCCACCATTGCCTGAACTGTTCCAGGAACACTCAATTACCCCATGCTCTGCTAGATCTGTTCTTCGCATTTTCTTGTATCATTCTAATTAACCGACCAGGTACCTCAGCAGTATTTACTTCAGTCCTGGGCCTGAAAGAGACCTGAACTTCTTGAATAATTGGTGAGCATCATGGGATGCATGAGCACTGAGATTGTATCCCCCTGTGTCCTCAGCCTGGGCCAGGAACACCAAGAACCTCAAGATGGTATATCACAGTTCTTGTAGCGTGGTTCCACATTCACCAATAAAACTAGCACTGCATGGGTGAGGGAGAGTTTCTATTCACTCGACAGAAGCAGGTGGAGGGGGTTCTCTAAAATTCCTGGTCAATTCTTCAAGCATAAAGAGAAGCCCAGTTTCATGTAGACACAGCTGAAAGTTATAAAGAAATCAGAAAGAAAGAAATCCTAATCTCTGCTCTTGAGGAGACTGGCACAAACAGGGCACACACGATTCTTAAATGATGGTGGGATTCGATGGTGAGTATGCTATCAAGATTTTATTTCCGGAGACGGAGCCTCATGTAGCTCAAGCAGGCCTTGACCTCACTATGTTGCCCAAGAAGACCTAAAATTCCTCATCTTAAGTGCTAGACTTACAGGCACATACGTCTACACCAGACCAAAGCAAGGGAATAACCTGAGCAGTCTATGTCCCCAAAATAGGATGGGAGTCAACAGACCGAAGATGGCATCCATCACCCCAACCCTCACGCATGTGAGTTCAGTTGCCTTTTGAAACACAGTCTAGATAGCTGCCAGGCACTAATGATTGAGTGGGTGTCAGGTAAGTAATTATGATGCACCAGCAGATTTCTTACCCCTTCAGTTCTTCTCCCACCTCCATGCACGTCTATATGTACAGAGAATATGAGTGAGCCAATGATGCAGCAACTGAACAGTTATAATCTCAAAAGTCACACTTACATACCCTGAAAAGGGCAGTGGAGTTGTTCATTCTGAGAATCCAGTGTTTAAGAAATATCCAAGTCCCTCTCACACTAACCCCCTGATCTTATATCTGCTTTTCTTTGCCAACAATACAATAAATGGAGACACCTATTTTTAAGATATCATTGAATAGCCATATATGCATCTTATTACTTTTTCTTCCTTATAGTATAGATGCCATATGACTACAAAAAGGTCCGATGACTACAGATCTGTGAGAATCCAAGTGTGACATGCTTCCCTCCCCATAGCTGTCCTGCAGCTCTCCAGAGGCCTGCCTGTGTCACAGCAGGAGGATGAGGAGGAGCCCAGCACACTATCTCACTTGTACTAGTGGCCATTATTATCTTGGCAAGTCACAGGGAGTTTATGGAAGTAGCCACACCCCTCTTTCGTCCCTGCGAGGCTGGCCTGGCGCCACACTCATCTGTCTCGCTTGCTGGTCAGACGGCTTCCCTGATCTCTGAGCTCCAGTGATGAATTTATCTGGACAGTTCCAGATGGCGTGAGCAGGCAGCTGCCTCATCTGCTTCTCCCTTCCTGCCAGTCCCAGCTCTCCAAGTTGATTGGCACACCAGCCAAGCTCACCCCTGGGAACTGACATATCCTTATGATGACTCTATCACACGTCAGTCAGGAAGGGTTGCCACATGGGAGTTAGGGGAGCCCAAGAAAGAAGAGTAAGCCTGAAGGTCCCTGTACTTATGCCAACTCCCAGAATGTGTAACAATGGTAGGGACACTCTCTCGCCTGCCTGTCCACCTTGGGCACCTAGTACCAGGCTCCTGCCAACAGCAGCTGTGAAGACATGTAACCAGGCTCTCACTCTCTCATGTTTTCTTGCTCTTTCTGGATTATACTCCCTCCCGCAGGAGGATGGAATGAGAGTGAGCTGACACTTCCTGTGTAGAGAACTGAAATCCCACTTGGTGACAGGAATCTGACGGTGGGTGCTTGCACCCAGAGTCTCATCCTGCATCCCAAACAGAGCGAGAGGAGGATGACCTTGGCTTTGATCTTGGGTCCAGGTCCTACTCAGCTCCTCTACTCAGCGCATGAGGCCTCTGGGCAAAGTTCCCAGGGCCCCAAGGACAGAGAAACAGAAAGTATAAAGGGGAAAGAATGGGTGATTTCCTCTGAGTGGGCATTTATGGCATGGCTATATTGTTACAGTCAGAAACAATCATTTCATTACTATCTGCAGTGATGGAAGAACAGGGACTAGCACAATAATACAAAAAGACAGACAAAGCCAAAGTGGCTTCTGGCCATGGATGTACAGGGATTGATAACCTTGCTTTAAATCAGTTTGAAATGTCCAGTTTTGCCAATAAATCATAATAGCCCCTATGCTACCTAACCCCTACTCTGTCAGTTCACCTTGGCCTTAATCAAGGAATGAGTTCACTTTACGTGGAGTCCCTCAGGTGACCCCTCAACACCAGAGCTGTCTAGTGCCTCCCTGCCTCCATGAAGAGGACATGTGTTGCCTGACTACATGGAGTTGCTACTCCTCCCAGCACTACTTAGAGCTGTCTTGTTTCCCTCTCCTGCGGTGTGTGGAGGAACAGCTGAGGCCTGAGCTGCAGTGTTCCCTCTATCAATGCAGACCTCCTTGAGCCTGGTAACCAGGTCAGGGTTCAACTTGCCAGCATCCTCAGATGGGGGATGGGACGTGGGGTGCTGAGCCTGTTACCTGCTGCACGTCCTGCTGGAAGACACACAGCTGCAGCCGCTGGTGCAGCCGCACCTTGCGGTGCTGCCAGATGCTCTCAAGCCGCCGCTGGTGGTGCAGCACCTCATGTACCACATCCAGCACCTGGTGTACCGCCTTGGAGTAGTTGGCTGTGGCTGTGAGAGACTCGGAGTTCCCAGGACTCAGGGGACGCTGCAGAACGTCCAGCAGTGCTTTGCCATCCTGGCTGACCTGCAGAAAGGAAGGGAGTTCAGGTCAAGAGCCCTCGATCAAGGGAGAGCAAAAACAAGCAGGGTCAATCAGAGAGAGGCAAGAAGGATCTGCCCAGGAGTTCCTGAAGAGGCCTGATATCCTCAGTCCTCACCAAGCTCATCACAACCATGGAATGTGCCAGCCATGGTGTCTACAGCCTAGAGACGAACAGAACATCCAGGGTTGAGGGAGAGACAGGCTGCAGGACCGCTGGCCAGTTGTGTGTGAAAGCCCTTTTCCCATCTCCAAGTATAGTTGACTGCACAGGGCAGGGGTCTGCTCTGTTCTCGGCCCTTTCTCTGATGTCCCTGACAGTGCCTTGTCATATGGTGGATGCTTCCTAAGTATTTCGAATGACTCTGCCTACATCGGCTGGCAGAGCTTCATGTCAGAAGGAAAGACACGTGTTGCCACCCTAAATCTCTCAACTTCCTCTTCCTCAGCTTCCGCTGTGTGGCTCCAAGTTTCTAGACATGCTAAATGAGGCACTCGTCCTCAGTGTCCTAGTAAAAGGGAATGATAAGGGTACACACTTCACGGAGTGGCGGTGGGTATTAAATGAGCTAGCACATGCAGAGTGCACAGGGCCCAGAGCACAGCACCATTATCTTTTATCTTCATCTCTTCCACCTCTCTTGCTTCCTTCCTCTTTTATTTCTTTTCCTTTTCTTTCTTTGATCTTAATTGGTTCTTTCACCCTTTCTTCTCCCCCTTTATATAATTCTCTTATTTTTCTTGAAATGCATCTTTCTAGAATGTGCAGAGTAGGGTAGGGCCCTTCAGACTGTGGACACCCCACTCAAGTTCCTGGACTCCCAGGCTTCACCCTCAGGGCTGGTGGCAGTGGGTACTGTATCCCTGTCGTTCCTGTCCCTCGTACCCTGCCACAATCAGAGGCACTGCTCATTCTGGGAAGTGGCATTGTAGGATCAACACCAATGGCCCCACTGTGCCTGGCAGAGTTCCCATTGAATGTGTGCCTCTCCCTGTTGAAACAGTGGATACTGGAAAGACTGACGGAAATTTTACAACTGCAAATTCATTTAATTAGAATCAAAGCTGAAGCAGGCGTGGTGTTGAAATGGCCTTCTTTTCCTACTGGGAAGGCAGAAAGAGGCGTGCTTCCCTATCATCTACATGATGAGTCAGGAGCTCTTCCCAGCCTTGCACCTCCCCTACTTCATCTCAGTCTCAGGTGGACTCCAGAGCACAGAAGCAGCTATGTTCTTCTTATAAGGGTCAAAAAAATTTTGTTGGGGATAAAGAAGGGACGTAGAAGAGTTAGGTTAAGGCAAAAGAGGAAAGTACCACACACCCCCAATCCACCCATCCACGCCCTGCCAGTCCCACCTCCTCAGTTAATCGCTAAGGGGCTGGCAGTTTATGGATAACTCAGAGATGTGAGCAGATGGCGTCCTAGTGCTAAAGCCAGGGCAGTTCTCCATGGGGAGCTCTGAACAAACACTGTATCTTAATACTCTACCAAGGGCTGGGTGGTGAAGACAGAGGGCCGAGTCCTAGACATTCGAGTCAGCACAGCATCCATCTCCATGCCTCGGTCTCCACAACTGCAGAGGCTTGGAGGAACTCCAGCTCGAGATGAAGAGGGGCAACAGTCTGTCCTTCTGTGAAGGTCCCCTCGCGGATATGAGTGAGCGGTTACAGGCATCAGCCTCATCTGCCCTCTACTTTTGTGAGAGCACAGGTAGAGGCCCAGTTCTGTCTTAAGATGAAGCCTTGGGGCCACCTGTTTCAGAACTAGGGAGATTTGATGGAGCTCAAAAGCACCCTGTGTGCTTCCTCTCCTGTTGTCCTCACTGCTGTCGGGCCTCAGCTGGGCAGGTACACGACACACATCGTCCTTACATTGCTTGACGCTACTCAGAGGGTTCGCTTCACAGAAGAACCCAAAGCCCAGCATGTAGAAGCTATTTGACTGGGGTCACACAGCTAACGAGCCGGGGAGTCCAAGACTCAGAGTGTCTTCATTCTGGCAAAACCCTCCCTTTGACCGTGGAAACTCACCTGGAGCAACAGTTATTAAAATGTAGGTGATGATCCCCAGTTTCTGACATTCTTCTTCAGTCTAGAGGAAAACCCTGAGGACTGCTCTTCAACAGCCATCTCAGGGCAATCAGATGTAGGCAGTTTGGAAAGTCATGGCCAGGACCACTTCTCCCTGACCTTGCCCCAGAGGAGACGGGCCAGCGGATCTGAGAGCAACTGCTCTCTTTATCTGGCTTCCTAACCACCCATCTCTTTCACTCAACCTTTTCTTTGGAGTCCAGGCTAGTTAGCAGACATTCATACTTGTGTTTGTCTACACGTATGTACATGTGGCCCTTTTGGGAGTATCCCACAAAATTCCTGTTTTCACCTTCCACCCTTCAGCATCTCCCACCTTTGATTTTTTTTTTCAAGTGGAAGGGCCCTTCACTTTGCGCTTTGCATGAATGGCAGCTTCCTATTCCTGCATGCAATGGAACTTCCTCTGGCTCTTTCAGGAGAAAAGAGTATTTGCTCAGTGTTTTTTGTTTTGTTTTTTTTTAACAGGGGTGTGAGTGCTGGTGTTACACATTCTTTTATCAATAGGAAGGCAGATTCTGAAGAGTTAGCCTTGCTTCTTCACACCCTTCCTCCCACAGGAGAACATTCACCATCCACACAAGGTGAAGTGATGTCCAGGTATATGTGCAGGGAGCAGAATGCACCAGAGCGGGCCTGGTAAAAGCTCAAACCATATACGCCTCTGGCTAGAGACTCTAGAGCTCACAGGTTCCTAAGGACACCTTTGGAAAGAGGAAAACTTTCTTTCCTTAAAGTCCAACCCAGGTTATTCAATATCACAAACACCAGCACTCCAGCCCCCTCAGCCAACACACACAGATCCATGATTGTCCTTCAGGTCCTTACCTCCGTGTAGGCCTGGGTCACCTGCTCATACAAGGACTGGTGATGATGAATGGCCAGCTCCAGGTCCTGCATCTCGGAAGGAAGGCCACCTTCGCTGCACATCTTGCACCAGGCATCCACTCCTGACAGAAACTGAAAGAGATGGCAGGTGAGCGAGTCTGGGGCACAGGGTGGAGAATGAGTAAGTTAAACAGCAGAGAGGGCCAGACACCTTGGGAGCAATGAGGAGAAACTGCGGTACTTCAGAAATACCTTCAGAAGGCTGAACTAACCCCTGCTACAAAGTTCAGCCAAGGAGACATTTGGAAAGTACAGTTTTTACAAGAACTGGGCAGGGCCAGGCATCTGGATGCTCAATAGGGTGTGCCCATGCAACATCTGCAAAGCACAGGCACCTACACAGCCCACTAGAGCCCATAGATAATGAGCACTCCTTGTATATTTGAGCATGTGACAGGGGTTGAATGAAATGCAATGAGAGTTTGCTAGCTATGCTTTCTGTGCACGGGGAATTATGGGGAGAGGCAGTGAATACCTCAAGAGTAATCCTTAGCACCTCCTATAGGGTAAGGCTCAACAGGACTTTCATTTGACCTATGCTCCTGAGAGCTGAACACAGAGGAACATAGCAGGGTAGACTGTGCAGTTCCTATAGAGGCAGTGGCTCTTGGGATGTTGTATACAGACAGACCTTAGCAGTCAACAGATTATTTAAAAATTAAAATTAACAACTGTAGAAAACTATGGGTCTCCGTGTATAAACGGTGAGCTATCTAAAACCACTCAGGTTTATTGTGTGGAAAAAATATACCTTTAAAAGTCAAATAATTCTTCACCCAACAGTCTAGAATGGTACTGTCTGTGATTCCCTTGCCTGGGTGCACAGTTCCATTTAAATTAATTGCCTAAATACCTTATTATTTCATTACCTAGAACAGCCCACAGAGGACAATAAAGAGCTGCCTAAATAAATGCATAAAAATAGTCTTGAATCCTTTCTTTCTTTCTTCCTTCCTTCCTTCCTTCCTTTCTCCCCAACGAAAGAGAAACATAGTTTATCACTTTCTCTGAAGAACTGGAAACACCCGAGGAAACTGTGCTAAAATAGATACAAATAAACTTGCTTTTGAGCCAATACAAGGCAGAAAATCTCAAACCAGCAGTTTCTCTCAACTCTGGCCCTGTGTTTTCTTCTGCAAATATGTGCCCACTCATCCTGGTATCTGTCAGTTTTTAGCCCCTGGCCTGTTGGCTGCTACACTTGGTTTTATATTTTGTGTCTTTAGGCATCTCTTGGCAATTCTAGAAGAACTTCCAGGTACTATTCGGTGTCACATGGGACATACTGGGAAGCTTCCTGCTGGGTTATTGTTCTACCCCTCAGTACTTCACAGAGGAACCTGGGAGCAACTTGACATTCTGGGGTCCCCCAAGGAGAGAGGGATTTCCCTGTTTCAATCATAGCAGTTCTAAAGCAGGCCCTACACAGCTAAAGCAAGGAAGCCAGAGACAGAGGGAGGGACCACGTCTTCCTTGCTAACTAGATAAACCCAGAACAAAGGGAGCAAGCGATAGAGCTGAAGACAGAACAGGCTGGACACCAATGTCCTTAGGATCCTAAGAAGGAACCAGCCACTACTTAGTTCCAAGAAAAGATGTGGCTAGGTCCCTCTCAAAGTGTAGGCCCATGGTTTTGATTTATAGCAAGTATTTATCTCAGAATGGGGGACAGCTACGGATGGAACTAAACACAGGTGAGGAAAATAAAAGGATGCTGGGTCAGTGTGTTCAGCAAATACACGTGGTAGTAACAGCAGCCAGTTGTAACATATTAGGTGGCTTACTGGGCCCATCTATCACAGCCTGTCTCCACCCAACAGTCCTGTGAGACTGACAATAGGCTCACATTAGAAAAGAGGAAATGGAGTTTAGAATGGTGGCATTGACATGTCCAAAAATTAGGAAGTAGGGGACTGGATACAGAACCCTCATGTCTGGCCTCTAAGTCAAGGCTCCTTCATTGGTTCCATGTTGTTGCCATCCCTGTTAGACTGGTTAGGAGGAGGGACTTAAGATACCATTATGTGTCTAAAACTCCTTTATAGGTGGGCTACCTAACCAGAAAGCCACAAAAGGAACTTCGGAAGACCACAGGTATTTAATGTTAGTCACTTCTGGTTTCAAACCTCAGCAGCCCAGACTGTAGGATTTTAGCAGTGGATTGGAGAAAATGTTTAACAATTAGTACATACATGGATATGTGTGTGTGTGTGTGTGTATTGATACACATGAATACATTACAAATTTAATTAATATAAAGGATGTGTAATCTACACTTTACAGAGAACAACATACACAATGCTCCATATCGTAACTTCCTGCAGCCTCCCACTCTCACAGGTGCTTTGGATAAACGCTTGTGTCCACAGCCAACCTACAGTTGGTAGTGACAAGCTTCAGTTGCTCCCACACAACGCTGCGATGCCTTTGCTTACATTAAGGAGTAAGCCCACAGCTTGCCCCTCGGTGACTTGAGTGTGAATACTGAGAGGTATTCCTGGACTTCATGTGCTGTTCACACTGTAACTGCAAAATCTCCTCCCCTTTTCTCAGCATTCCAGAGGAGACCATCTAGCCCTGCTCTGCAGCATCTGATGACTTCCACCATGTAAAATTCTTCCATTTTTAACGGTTTAGCCTGCCAGTGTGACATTACTGAATGTGAAGTGGGAAGGGGTGGCCTACTAGTAGTACACAACTCTATGGCATTTCAGTCATAGAGAACATAAAAATAACCCCAAGAACATAGACTATACTGAGATGTAGTAACCAGGAAGTGGTGAGCTTTAAGTATGCTTTTAACATACGGCAATGTTACTGACAACTGGTTCTCCAGGATCTGACGCACCACAGGCTCTAAGGCAGGTCATGTGCCCTGAAATTCAGTGTTCCTCTTTGTAAAATAGGAGCACACAGCTACTGCATGTAGCAACAGTAACTGCTATTTCTACCATTGCATCATTACTAACTTATTATTATCCACAGCAATGCCTAACAAATGCTTCATGTAAAATTAGTTTCCTCTGCTTGGCCCTCAAGTTGGCACTCCTCTTTCATTCCTTTGTCTCCATTCAGAGTACATTAGTCAGATAGTCAACACACACATACACACACGCACACACACCATATATAGACATGGAAAACAAGGCTTATTATGGAAGCTATTCAGCGGGACTTTAAGGTTGTCTGTGGAGAGCATGCACACGTGTCACGTGTTCCTATCCTGCCGTGCCTTGCTTTTGCATGCCTCCCACTACTACCATCTACGACAGGTCTCTGGGCCTTACCTGCTCTGCCTTTTGGTGGAACACCGCAGACATGGCCAGGATGGTGCTGCGTTCATCCAGGGCAGCAGCAAAGCTCTTCCACTCCTGGTCTAGCTGCGTGGAGATCTGCTTGATTTGCTGGGAGGCATAATGGCCGGCCTCTGAGAGGCGGGAAGCCACAGACATGATGCGGTTGATGTTGACGTAGGCATTCTAGGAGGCAAGGCAGAGTAACACTTAGTGGGGGGCAAACTGAAAGGGTAGTCATCACTGGACATGGCTGGGAGAGGGGTACCTGGAGAAGGGGACAACCCAAAACCAAAAGCCTGAGAGCCTGGAATAGGTTTGGTTTCTATATCTATGATAGACTCCAGGAAAGTCCTTCTGTAAAGCTGAGACATTTCAACTGAGAACCAACATGGACTGTATGCCAAAGCGCAATCACCTTATCCAACTCTTCTAGAATCCTCAAAGCCAAGGAAGCTACTTTCCACAGAGCACTATTTGGAAGCAGTGGATCATGGGACGAGCTGAAGGAAGCAAAGATATCTGTCTTATTCTGGAGAGAGCTGTATCCAAGGCATAACTGCCCCCTACAATATGGCAGAGATGGTAAAGATGTGATAATTATCAGCTTCCTATCACTAGCCAAAGGTGTCCTTCCTACCTCCCTACCTTCTCATGCCCTGCCAAAAGACCTGAGGTAGGTAAGAGCCACTAGCGAGGGTGTTCATAAAGTCAGAATTTAGAGGCCACAACATTTTTTTCCACTCTAAAATAAGATCTGTGGGCCCCCTTCTTCTCCCTGTGTGACTTGGGAACATTTTCCTACTTGATGTCAAACGGCACCAGGGGGTGTCCCTAATGCATCTGTAGGAACTTCCTCGACCTGATGTCTCCTTTCACGCTGTGTTTTATTTACATCCATTCCCGTTTTTGCCTGTCTATTAAAAACTCGAGAACATGTATGTTGTTTCCTACTAGGCCAGCAAAAAGCTCTCCGGGAAGGAACAAGACAAAAGGAAAACCCCACCAACACAGCGCCGTGGTGATCCTGGTTATTTTGAATGGTTCCCTCCTATTAATTGTCTGTCAAAGCAGCCATGTAATGTGGCATCCTCGGGGAGCTCTTCTGCACACATGATGCCCAGAGGACCAGGAGCCAGGTTATTCACACTCTCGCTTTTTGCTACAAATCTTCTCAGATGATGACAAATGTTCCTCAGTGGCAGCATTTACTCTGGGCTCTGTGAGCTCTGCTGTAGTTCATTAACACTGGGGAAGGCTTAATGAAGGTTCCTTTATTTTCCTTTCCCACAGTTCCCATTCATCTCAGCTGTCCCCCATGTCCACATGCTCCATCCCAAAGCTGGCCCAGGCTGATAAGGTCTCTTAGTTTAGAAGGTCTCCGTGGAAGTTTAAAGGTTAAGTGAAGCACGCAAGTACAAATCCATTCTGATGTCTAATGGCCTCTGAGCTCCATCTCTGTTTTTAGCATGGCATGAGCCCTTCTGTGCATTCCCTTAAGAGAGCTAGAATATCTCTGGCTGTTGTCACGTGAAACAACCGTCCTTTACAGAATTACGGATCATTATCAGCACCGTTTGCTGATTTAGAACACTGAAAAATTAGACTATTTATAGAACTGTCAGAAAAAAAACCAACCCTGCACTTTGAAATAGAAGAGGGAAAGGGGGAGAAAAAGGAAGCGTTGGCTTTAATAGTTCTGCCTTCTAGGGGATAGCACTGAAGTCCTCCCAAATTTCCTGCTTCTGTCATTGTTTTTGTCCAGGTTCTTCACGAAATAGGCCTTGGTGGAGAGATGTCAGGAAAATCCTCAGTTTGGACACTCTCCCCGGAAGCAGAGCAAGGGCAAGGGAGAGCTGGAATGTCAAGGGAGAGCTGGAATGGATAGGGGTTTATTTATCAATGGGTTAGAGTACCTGGGTTCATTCTTTCTGGAGGCCTTTGAAGAAACTACAAAATGCACCTCCTAGTGGCCTGGCTGACAGGTATGGAAGTTGAGCTATTGGCACATGAAGCTTCACTGCTCGGTGGTTAAGGATCCCTCTAAAGTAACTCCGTCATTTGTAGCCTGACCTCCCACAGGCCAACCATACCCAGAGGCCAGAGAGCCACCATCTCAGAGAAAGACAGGAAGCCAGGGGCAATCAGCAGCAGAGGACTCCCAGGGCAGGGGGATGGAGCACTGAAAAGGCCTCACAAAGCTGTCCTCTCAACTAGGTTCAAACCCGGGAAGGTTCTTCTCCTCCCATTTATAAAGAGCTCTCTACAGTTTTCAGTTTTCCTGTCCTGGAGGGGAGCCTGGCGTTCAGCTTTGGTCACACAGGGTACAAGAAAAGCAGGAAGAGTAAGACACTCATTACCTTTGTCACTGTGCTGTTTCCATTCTGTCCCTACCCAGGGAACACAGAACTTTCTAGTTATTACAGATGTCCCGCTGTGGCCAACTCAGGAGACTGTTAGCTTGTCACTTGTTCAAATATTTATAGCGAGTGGGGCAGGATTCCTGCACACCCCAGGGTTCACCATATAAGACAACCCCTCAAATAACTATGATTTAAAGTAAAATTAAATAAGTTCTTCCATGGAGACAGAAGCTAGTCATCGAGAATACAGAAAGAGAAGGGTTTGAGCCACCAATAGAGGTGGTGGGAAGGGGCTCCCTATGTATGAGGGAATGGGGATGTTGGCAGTTCTCCAAGGTCCCCTCTACCCTAAGCCTGAGGCCACAAAGGAACACTAAAATCAAACAAAAAAGACCAGAGCGTAACATATTCTAGAGGCCACCACAGAAAATGCTCTTATGTTTCCTCATCAGTGGGCAGGGAGCTGCCATGCTAAAACTAACAAGCAGTTACAGGTCACAGAAAATGCCAAGGCAACACCCTGCACAGCAGACGTAAGAGACAGCTGGCTCATGCTCATGTTCTCCCCACAGCTCCTGTGCAGGACGCCAAGACACCCAGGCAAGTTACACCACCAGGTTCATCATGCTACTCATAACCTAGAACCCGAGGGAAATGGGCAGTCAGGTTCTAAAACAGCCCTGAGTAAAGACAGTCACAAACAAAACGTGAAAGGCAGGGTGGCAGGGAGAGTCCACTGCCTTAAGAAAGAAAGAGGGACGGTAAGGAGCCTAAGTGAGCGAACCATAGGGAGCTGGGTAAGCAAAAACAAGCGGCACTGCTGGGCTTGTGGCCGGTCCACTGAGCGGCTCTTTTGTGTGATGGTTCTATCTCTTTTAGAGAACACGGAGAGCCATGTTTGTCTTTGAGACACAGCCAGCAAGAAAGGAGATCACGCTCTTTTGGCCTTTTCATCTGCTGTCTGCTTCCACCACTCTCTCCCCTCTACCTGGCTCTCCCATATTTTTTTTTCCTTGACATCCTCAACGCAACTGCACAGCTGTCTATCAGTCAGGGCATCATTATCACTGGACCAGAAGGAAATATAGATGGATTCTGCTCCCAGCAATGATATTCACTTAAGATAGCATGATGCCCCTGTGACTCAGTTTCCTCACTTATAAAATAAGAGAGTTGGGATGGTTTGAATAGGTATGGCCCCCATAGAATCATGTGTTTGAGTGCTTGGCCCAGAGGGAGTGGCACTATTAGGAGGTGTGGTCTTGTTGGAGGAAGTGTGTCACCGTGGAGGTGGGTTTTGAGGTCGCATATGTGCTCAAGCCACATCCAGTGACTCAGAGTCCTTCTGCTGCCTGAGGATCAAGATGTAGAACTCTCAACTCCCTCTTCAGCACCAACCATGTCTGCTTGCACACTTCCACATATCCCATCATGATGATAATGAACTAAACCTTGAAACTATAAGCTAGCTCCAATAAAATGCTTTCCTTTGTAAGAGTTGTTGGGGTCATGGTGTCTCTTCACAGCAACAGAAACCCAAAGACAGGAGTTGAGCTAAGTGATCTCAGATCTTCCATTTCTGGGCCAGCAGCACCTAGGAGGCAAGGACAGCACTGCCTACCCAAGAAGTACGTAGCTCAGTCTTGCTGTCCATGGGCCACATCTTGGCTCTTCACTGCCTTGCAGCATGAACATCAAGTCTGGAGCTGTGTCTCCTGCATTCTTCATGTTCTACACAACCAATGGCCCGCCCTCCTCACATTCTCTTTTCTCTTCAGCGCCCCTCCCTCAGCAGAACTTCTCAGACAAACCAGAAGATAATAACTTGACTTGAGGAGTATCTTTATGTACAAACTGACCTCAAAACTCATTATGTAGTTGAAGCTGACTTTGAACTCCCGGCCCTTCTTCTGCTTCTACCCACTGAGTGCTGGGATTACAGTATGCGGAGCAAATGACTATCTTCTAACATCCTTCAGAATAGATTAAATTCTCCATATACACTCGGCACTACTATTAACATCATCATCATCTTTTAAAGTGCAGTATAGTATGAGCTATTACTTTGATCTATTCTACAGAATGCCATGTGGTTGCCTCATGGTCTGTTGTATCATCCACTATTATCCCTCATCATTTGGTTCCGAGCAGGAAAAGAAATTAAGACCAGCAAAATCCTGCTGATGTGCAAACCTGGTACCCTGCCTACTTTTGCTACCTATGAAGTTCTCCACTTGTTTGTTTCATTCCCAAAGGCATTAACCGGAGATTACATGTGGATAGCTCCTTCTCCTGTGGCCTTGCCATTTGCTGTGACCACTGAAATTAGAGCAGCCACTTTCCTAAGGACTACTTGGTAGAATCTTGAGCTTTCAGCCCTATGGAAAGGGCTCTCATTTTGAACATGGCTCTTGGCTTTTCCCAAGTGGCTACAAAAATTGCAAAGGTGCTTACTGACCAAGATTCTGATAGCTTTCCATTAAAAAGTAAAAGGAAACATTTTCTGTGAACCAGGTTCTTTTTATGGCAGACTCTGAGGAGACACCCACTGTAGAAATAAGCTATGGTTTTAGGAACCTTAAGCTCTGGACGGGGGCTGGTTGCTAGAGACGATCATTGCCAGGTGTGTGCATTCTCTGACTCCCATTCACTTCTAAAGAACTTCACAGTTCTTTGGTCACAGACCCCCCACTCTGGTCAGACACTGTGTGTTACCTGAAGCAACACAAAGCATCTAGTCAGTTGCCTGGTAACCACTAATGCAATAAATGGCATTGTCTTTTCCTTCATTCAGTTTCAGCAGACTAGCACTATCCCCCAACCTGTACAAACCAAATCAAAGTATTAATAAAAGCACAATAATAAGTGTGTCAAGTATTCCAACTAGAGGTACCAGAAACAGTCAAAGCCCCAGCTTATTTTCACAGAGAGCACAGTGCAATGTCCTTTACTGTTTCTGGGAAGATGCACCTTCCGTAAGGCCTGTCACATGTGGGCCAGCCCTATTGCTGCCAGTCCCTGCCCCACTTACTACACCTTTTCTGGTAGGTGCTCCAATTATACACAAGGTTTTCCTTGACCCAGAGAGAACTGAGAATTCAGCTTAAGGTGGAAAGATAGGTAACCAAGAGTCTCGAATCAGACTTCTCGAGACACCTCCACTGCTTGGCAAGTGCTTGCCACATCCAGAGAACCCATAGTTACACTGTCTTGTCCTTACCCAAGGGACAAAGTCTTCTGCTTCTCTCTGTTGGGATTCCCAGGTGGAGAAGGACCTTTCTCTCTCTGGGCTGGGTGTGAGGCCCTTCATTTTGTGCTCTAGGGACAATGTGACTTATTTCCGGAGACAGTAGAAAGTCATCAAAGATCTGTTTCATCTCTGCAGGGAATAAGTCCCAGGCATGGATCTTAATTCCATACCCATTAATGGAGCCATGACATTTTCATGGTTACTATAGTTATGGAAGTAGTGATCTGCCTATCCAATCAACATGAAGGCAATACCACTCAAGGACTACTTTCCCTAAAAGGGACTCAATCCTTTTGACAAATACTAGAGCCTTTGACCCCAAATCCAAAGTTAAGGAGGGAACCCAGGCTAACAACTGGCCAAGGGCCAACAAGCTCAGAAAATCATTTAGTATTGCATCAGCTGAGATAAACACGCCAGGGATATACACCTGAGCACCAGTAACTGAAGCTCTGTACCAGCTATGCATGGCGATGGGTAGTTCTCACAAGTCTTTTCTTATCTCAGTGTTCCTAGACATATAAAAGCTGGCTTAAAATACATTTCTAATTAGAGAACATATGGATAATTATCAGGCATAATTGTGTTTTTAAATATAAATAGAGGAGATTCTCTTTCTAACCAGTTCATAACCAAAACATCACCTCTCTGTGTGCTATAGAGCTAGTGAAATTTATGTTTGGCCTCCTATTTTTATCCAGCTCATTATTTTTTAAACTAGTGTTGGGGAGTGAACCCATGGCTCTGCATATACTAGGCAAGTGCTTGAGCAACAGAGTCACACTCCAGCCCTCATTCTCACTGAGGAGCAAAAATGGTTTGTAGTTTCTTTCTTCTCCATTTTGAATTCTTTGAGTAGCTGTGAGATATTTTTATTGTTAACAGATTTAGTATTTTTAATTAAAAATTAAATTTACTAAGCTCATTTAGTTATTTAAATTATTTAATAGATCTGGCCAGGCTGTACATAGTCAACATTAAGATGTCTCATATTTTTCTATCTCTTTTGAGTTTAGTAAAGTGCTTTTTTAAAAAAAAATTATTTATTTTGTATACAATATTCTGTCTACATGTATGCCTGCAGGTCAAAAGAGGGCACCAGACCTCATTACAGATGGTTGAGAGCCACCATGTGGTTGCTGGGAATTGAACTCAGGACCTTTGGAAGACCAGGCAATGCTCTTAACCACTGAGCCACCTCTCCATCCCTGTTTTGTTTTACAGAAGAATGGAGTACAATTTGGGAATAGTGAAACAGACAGGTTTTTGTGACTACTGCTCTTATAAGGAGCGTAAACTGTAAACCACTTTGTTTAAAGTTTTTCAGAAGCCAAGGTCATGTAAAAATATCAATTTTATACTTAGAAAATAAAAGCAGAATATAGATAAGTCTTGACTTCATTTAGTTGATTCTTTTTTTTCCACTTTTATTTATTTATTTATTTATTTTTTCCCATACATTGTTTTGTTTTATTTTTTCCATTCAAGAACATAATTAAAGAAATAAAATTTTTTTTCCTTTCTTCCCCTTCTCCCGGTCCCCTCTCACTATCCCCCCACCCCTCCTCCCTCCCCCTTCTTCCTTGAAAGAGGGCATGGTGCCCTGCCCTGTTGGAAGTCCAAGGCCCACCCCCATCCCTCCTGGCCTAGGAAGGAGTGCATTCAAAAAGACTCGGTTCTCAAAAAGTTAATACATGCAGAAGAGATAGGTCCTGGTGTCATTGTTTGTGGGTTCTCCATCTGCC
>PVIU01013545.1:0-55447 GCA_004026605.1 Ondatra zibethicus | reverse complement strand
TCTTGATCCATTCTTCCATTGAGGGGCACCTAGGTTGTTTCCAGGTTCTGGCTATTACAAACAATGCTGCTATGAACATAGTTGCACAAATGCTTTTGTAGTATGATTGGACTTCTCTTGGGTATATTCCCAAGAGTGGTATTGCTGGATCCTGAGGTAGGTTGATTCCCAATTTCCTGAGAAACCGCCACACTGATTCAGGACTCAGATTTGAGGTTAAACTAGTTTGGAGATTTGTTTTGTTTCAGTTTGCTTTGTTGTGGTACTGGGTATTGAAGCCAGAGCCTTATTATACATGTTACCACTGATGTATACCCCCATCTTGTTTAGATACTTTATTTTTAAATAAGATCATACAGTATTGACACAATGTGTGGCCCAAACAGGTCTTGTATTTTGTGATCTTCTTGCCTCAACCTCCTGAGTAGCTGGGATTACAGGCCGACCCTGAAGGGAATTTTGGTATGACAAGCTTAACATGCCAAGGGCAAGTCAAGTGGTTCTGTCTATTTTAGATACAATTGGAGAAATCTGGGTACTCTCTGGAATACAAAATGGGGTGATACCACAATGGAAATAAACAAATATACACAAAATAGCATTGGGTTCATCAAAGGTATGTCATGACCATGTAAACCTCACTACTCAACCAGAGTCTTGAAAATATATGGATTACACAGGTTGCTAAAAACACTCAAAGCAAGTTATATAAATGGTACAGAAATTAAATATCCTCAATGAATCAGTAAAAGGAGGACAGATATAAGGATAACATCTAGAATTAGGAAGCTATTTGGGTTTAGAAAATGAAGTTCACAAAATGGCAACATAAAATCATAATCAACTCTACTGGCCACTTGAAGCTGGGTACCTTAGGGAAGAAATTGCGCTCAACACTTTTTTGTTTTGAAACACAGAGTGTGCCTGAGAAGATTTTCCCCTAGTTTTCTATATGCAATATCAGTCAAAGTTGCTGCAAATTAAGAAGAATGTTTTAATATTGTCCCCAAATTTAGATATTTACAGTGACACTGAATGGCTGATACTGGTCAGTGATTAGAGTAAGCACTAACAACTCAGGTGTAAAAGGAGCTAAGAATTCTTCTTGTGAAAAAGTGGATGACATGTAGTGTGTAAATGAGAACAAATGCATCAATACATTGGGGATCTTAGAGCATTTAAAGCCTAACACATTACAAAAAGAGCTCAAGACTGATAAATGTAGAATAATACTTTTTATTGAGCTTTATCATTCTGTAAGTTGGTGTGGATCATAAAATATGAGGAATAAAAAATAGGGGAGTTGAAATATAAGTGTGCGCACATTATTTATGAAGGATGAAGATTGAAATGAATGAGAAGAACAGATAGACAATGTCTTGACTAATGATGACTTTGATGAGTATTTATCATACAAATCTGTGTGCATCATAAAATATGAAGAATATTAAGAAGCAGAAGAGTCAAAAGACAAGTCTCCTCAGAATGAGATACAGAATGAAGGAAGGGAGGAATCCAGGGAATTGCACAGAATAATGATAGCTTTTATGACTTTTCACTCACTGCCCTGGATCCTTCATAAATATAAGCCATATAGAAAATAAAAGTGCAACAAAAAACAAGGGACAGATCTGTGTCTGTCATAAAATATGAGACAATAATGCCAACCAGGCTTGACAAAATAAAAACAAAAATAATTGAGTCTAGTACAACTGTGGAAAGATACAATATCTAGATTAATATGGGCAAATAAAATAAGTGAGTCTAGAATTGTGGTACCTAAATAGAGCCAGCAAACACTAGCTAGGCATTCACATGGCCGCTCACAACTGTGTATGACCCCGTTCCAGAGGATCCAATGCCCTCTTTTTGCTTCCATGAACACTGTGCTCATGTGGTACACTTATATACATGTAGGCAAAACACTGATACACATAAAAATTATAAATCTTAAAATAAGCTGTTACTATAGGAATGAAGAGGTGGAATGAAGAGGTTTTGTTTATTTTCCTTATTGTTACATTGGGTTTAGAACCAGATTTGTCTGATTTGTCAATAGTAGTTCAAAATCTAGACCTCAAGGACTGTAGGTTTCTTCTATGTTATAACAAATAGGATTTTAACATGAGAATGGTTGAGAATCAGATATGGCATAGCAGGTGTTAGTGTTCAATTTACAGGTCAATGATCTGTATCACAGAACTAGGAATAATGGTGTGACAGCTCAGAATATACAAAAATTCTGGTAGCACTAATTATACTATTTCCCTTTGTGTAATACTTAATGTCTTGTAAAACATGTTGCAGACTGTTCTTGGGGGAACTCCAAATAAGTCCTATCAGCTTGACTTAGAATTAGCTTCCCAAACTGCAATAGAATTTAGTAATGAGGTTTATTGTCTAAAGCAAGCTGAGGTTGCTACCTATCTTCATCTGGAGATGCTTTGGTTGTGTAGTTTCTGTTCTCAGAGGCTCTTTTATTACAATTAGCTTTCAGGCACTTGCCTCAAGCGTTGATTATGTTGAAAGAATATAAAATCCCACGGTAAAGTTATTAAAGTTAATCAGAAAATCTGGGTCCAAAAATCATGGCTCATCTGAATCTAAGATTTATCTTTCCAGCACACCATGAATCCTATGTAGTAAAGGAAAAACAGACCATAACATTCAATGCTTTAGCAAAATCATTGACATTATTACTTTTCCTTGACCTTGTCTGTTTGAACAACAAAACTCATAAACAAGAGTTCAGAACTTCCAAAGCTAGAACTAGAATCTGATGAAAACTCTCCCCTCCTTATTACTCACACCTCCAACCAACAGCAGACCAGGGAAAAGGCCTAGATTTTAATCTATTCCATGACCCTCATTTTAAGGCATATACTCCTAAAATGTGTTACAATTTATCAGACAACTTTGAGCTGTAAGCAATGGGTACTTTTATGACTGTATCCTTCAGAAACAGTCCTGTTTAGGAACTAGAATAAAATATCATTTTGACCAAAAAATGAAATTTATGTGTTTTAAAGGGAAGTATCCATAAGTGCTTTACTTAAATGAGATAAGAAAAACATAATATCATTGCAGAATACCACATCTTCATTATAGACTTCAAGCTCACCCAAGGTAGTGGGGAGAGGCTTCAGTAGATAAAGCACTTAGCACAAGCTGAGTTCAGGTCCACAGCATCCATGTAAAGCCAGACATCACAGCACACGTCTATAATTCCAGTGCCTCTATAACAAGAGGGCAGGTGAAGTTAGGGGAATCCACAAGAGCTAGTGGGCCACCTAATCTGATGCATGCAGCAGCCAATAATTAGAGGCACTGTCTCAAACAAGGTAGAAGGCAAAGGCCATTCCCCAAGATTATCCTTGAACCTCCATATGCAAGCATAACACATACCTACCTATGCACAATAATATATACACACTATGTCATCCATTTAACTTCACTTGCTTGGTTCCACTTTCTAGACATAGAAGCTTGGCAATGTGCATCATAAGCTTTAATATATTCATTCTTGTATGCATTGATGCATGGAAAATACACACAAAAACTGCTGATTACATATAATGAAAAGCCCAGAAAGAAGAGGGATGTAGGTGGTCAACAGGGACTTCAATCATAGCTAGAAAGCATTTGTATATTAACTAAAGTCATTAATTTTAATTTTGACAAGCAATAAAGTATAATTGCATAAATAGAGCACTCTCCTAAGGAGATAAGTTCAGTGCAGAAAAAAATGAAGAAACAGCATGTCTTCAAATAAAAGGTGAATTGAACAAGTCATGGAATATTGCTTTAAGGATAAATTACGTAATAACAGAAATACATGTTCTCAATGTATTAGATAATACTGATAACATAATATTAACTTAAAATGTCAGAATTATGAATGATTGGTGTAGGAGGTCCTTCTGTATTTCACAACAAATGACACCTAATATGATCTCAATGTTGATGTGTAAAAGGCTTACTATCCACAAAACACTGTTAGTGGTTATTTCTGGTTGGTGATATGATTGTTTTCTTCACTAGTCTTGAGTGTTTTCCGAGGTTGCTACAATTTGACATCTACATTCTTATTTTACCATGCTTTTCTGATTTCCTTCGATCTTTTGTTGCAGGCGTGCCTGTGTGATTCGAGGCCAAGTGGTAGCTGTGGACGGAACCCCTCTTGTGGGTGTCAATGTCAGTTTCTTGCATCACAGTGATTATGGTTTTACCATCAGTCGGCAAGATGGAAGGTATGCCTTTTGCTTCTGTTCATTGTAGGAGCAGAGTACTGACATTTAGCCATAGGTAAAGCCAGGACTCACTCAATATGACAGGAAGAGTAAGACCCATTTTCCTTTTAGCTATATCTAGAAAAGCAAATGGTGACATTTATTCCTTCACTTTCCAATTTAAGTCAAGCCAAATTTCTACCATTACACTATTATTTTCAAGCCCTCTTGAAACACTGTGCATGTGGTCTTCTAATTCCATTTACAAATATAACCACAAATTTTACTGAGATGATGCCAATAATAAATGATGAAGTCTGGAACACATAGGCTGTTCTTTCCCGATAGCCCTAAAAACATTTCAACTCTTTTAGAAATGACCATGTAGAAAGATTTCCTCTAAAAGTTTGAAATTCCATCATGTTAATTAAGGGCTTCCCTGCTATTTGAAGTGTAGCTGAGGGATAGAATGGTAGGATTGGCATGGGCAGGGCCTGGCTTTGATCCCTAGCATCACAAAAACAAAGCACCCTTCTGGGTTACCTATTTCCATAGTGACTCAACTGATTTGCTGGCAATCATGGCCAACCCATATAATGATACTGAGTTAGTATCAAGAAACAAACCCTCAGACTTCTAAAGATTTCTTAAGGTTCTCTGAGGCCTGGGAAGCACAGCTTCAAAGTTAAGCCTTCTCACTCTGGGAAAGGATTTTCTCCCAAAAACATTTTTGTTGCTGTCACTTAGACAGACACTTGCTCAGAATCCTTGAGTCAATAGGCCTATGTGTCCATCTTGAAGGTAGCTATGTATGACACTCAAGAACATTATAATAATAGTCTTGGGGTGCCCTAGTCTCCAGGTGGCTACCCTTAATGTGTCCTACTCATAACAAACCACTTCAATACCCACAAAAGACCTGTTGGCGTAGAGCTTTATCACAGTGTGAGGGACTATCTTATTTCAAGAACCTACAATCAAACCTTATTAGTCCTGCCCACTTCAGAAATGCTAATTGTTCAATTTGAGCTCTGCTGAATTTATTTTTTGAACTGCCTGTCAAGAAAATGTGTGTAAAAGTTAAAGGCCATAAAGAGAAGGTTTTTTACCTACTTAAGACAAGAAACTGGTTTCAGAGAGCTTAGAAATTATTTGTATGTAAATTACATTATTAACCAGTCATCTAGTTATTATAACAAGCTTCACAAAGCTGTTAGGGAAACAATATTTCCTGTCAAATAGTCCATAATTAGAACTCTCTGTTACTTCAAGTGGACCTTTCTCTCATTTGGACTGAATGACAGAATTTTGCACATTCACTCACCAGTAACTGATACACGAAACTACACTCTGTCATGCCAGTATCTTGAATCATGCATATTAATTGAGAAAAGAATTATTTGTTTGACTTCTTATGACCTGCCATAGAGGTGTAAGGGGCTTCAGCTTGAGTCAATGCTTCATTTTATCTTTATAAAAGAATATAAAAGAATTTTGATGTCTAAAATATCTAAAAGCTTCTATTTCCAGATTGCAGACATTATAGAGAATAGTTTTTGTTGACATTTGTACACTTTGTGTCTAAAATGCCAAGACCCTCCTCTGATGAGCTTTCTGTGAAAAACAGGTTTATGTAAATGAGAGATACTAGCAAGAGTCCCCTCTGGCAATGACATTCTTCTTGGGATTCATAAAGAGTGTATACATTCAAAATATGTACTCTAAATGCCATCCAGACTGTCCCATTAGCATTTCTCAGATTTAATGTGACTGTGATAAGATTTTCCTTTTATATGTCTGCTTGTTGCTACCTCAGACTAAGAACATTTCTAAAGTACAGTATCATATGTAAAATACATCCAAAAATAAAGATTATAGAAAAGCTGATATATCATGTAGATACCAAGTAAACAGAGTGTGAGGTACAAGATTCTGGGAAGGCCCTATGTCTCCATATATCAGTCCTATAAATCTACTGCAGTGCTTGCAGTTCCTGCCAGCAGCACCCCTATCTTGGGGAACTCACCTCTGCAAGCTTATGTCAAATAAAATTTCTATGTGGACTAAAGATTGTCTCCGTTATTAACAAATTTCAAATTGGCAAAACCTTTTCTAGAGACATGGAGAAGATACAGGATATGAGACAAAAGCACTATAAAATAAAGCAAAGGGAAGGATGATGATAGAAGACTGAGACCTCTGTCTAGATACTCAGAAGTCTATATACTCAGAAAAGGACAAGAGTAGCAGAAAATAAAAGTCAAGTCTAAAGAAAGCATGAATTTGTATTAGAGTTTCCTGTATGCCGAATATGTTTATTAATGTCATTATCTTCCTCTTCATAATAACCCCTGTGGGTTATTATATCTATTATTTATATCTTCTCCTTTTGGCAAAAGGCAAAACTTACTGAGATTAACACAGGTGGTGAGGATAGAGCCCAAGATTTCAACTCAGTCGATCTTGTTCTTTCAATGATTTACTGCCTTCAGTATAGAAATGTAACTCACAGTCAGTACAGGGCTCAAATAACTTTTACAAGTAGGTTCCTGAGAAACATTAGATGTTTCAGGAACCTTCTGTCAAGGTTGGAAGATAAAGGCAGTTCCTTCTGATCCACCCTGATTGATGGATATCATAAGACATCATAGAGGTTTCAATAATTTTCCACCTATGAACACTGGTTTGACATCTTATAGATTGATGGAAATCTGCAAATAACCCTTCGTGGGGCTTTTACACTTACTGTCATATAACATGAAAACATATTCTTAGTTATATATAAATGGAGGGGATTTGGGATAAGGAAAATGTTAAAGAATAAACTATTCTGAGTGAATTCTGTTTGGCATTGCAATGGTTGACATTAATTTTAGGGTAGAGATCTGCCTTCTGCTTCCATGTCAATGAGTAAGCCAGACAATATTTCCTATGTACAGCCAGGTGGGAAGAAGGGAAGAGAGAGTCAATGCTCTCCAAGAAAATAGAGAAATCAGAATATTTATATGTTAAGTGTAGAGAGATCTAACTTAATTCATATATAAGAATATGGAGATATAAAAATCAGCCCAGGCAGAGCTTAATATGATAGAGATGATAGAGTTAAAACTCAAACTCCATATATATATTGAGAAAGAGAGATTTGAATTGATTTCAAGGATTGTGTAGACTTAATGTGTAGTCTGCTCATCTAATATCTATACAGCAAGTTGATACATTGAAAACTTTAAGGAACAACTTGTGCAGGTCCTGATGAAACTTCACTTAGTTTTGTTCTAAGTCTTTGAAATGGTTGACTAGGACCCACTCACATCATCAAGGAAATCTCTATTACTTAATGACAAGTGGTTGTAGAAATTAACCTTATCAGCAAAATATCTCCATACCAAAATATCTCCATACCAATATTTAAGATTTATATTTGGTTGAATAACCAAGTTTCATAGCTTAACCAAATTGAAACAAATACCCTAAGAATCCTAGAGGAAGTTTTGAGAAGAACTCAAAAGGCAGTAACTCTTCCTGAAAGTAATCAAAAGCTAGCCTACAACTTACTTGAATTGCAACAAAAAATGTGTAGAAAATTTAGTAGGAGAATACATCTAATTTGAGGACAAAGCTAACATGTGCTGCTTCCCAGCTATGTACTCGACACTTAAGTGTCTTATTTACAGCAGTAGCTGTAAGTATAAATTTACCATATTGTATCCATTATGAATAATATATAACTACAGCTCATGGAGATTTAAAAAACTAACTCAGACACAAAGTTAATATGATAGAGCTGAGACCTAAACAGAGATGTATTTAAAGTCAAACTCATTCTTCCCACAAAATGTGGCTGCTCTGTCTGCTTACTCTTTGTAGAAACACAATATTTCCTAGATAGCTACATTATTACTTGGTTATTCTATTTACCTTTTGGGTCTTTATATTTGTTGTTGTTATTGTTTGTTTCTTTTTTCAATAAATAAGCACTCTAGACATAAGGCTTAATGTTTGTACAAAGCAAGTGCATTTGGCAAAGGACATGAGGTCAAGTCTATGTAAAGGGTGATCAAAAGGAAAGATTTCTTGACAAACAGTATTGGACTTTCCCCCATGATATATGTCTTAAATGGCTTCTATGTTATCATGAATTCACCCTCTCGGTCTAAAGTACAAGCTGTTTAGATTTTCTTCTTAAGTTCAAATCAAGATTATTTCCTAACTTGGTTCTTAAATTCTCCTTTGGGAATCCATCTTAATATTACTGCTACTTTATGAAAAAGGCAACGATAAAAACATGGTATTATCCATCCTTGGCTACTAGTCATTCTCTTTACTTGAAAAATTTCTTCAACAAGAGATAAATGGTAATACTTGACTTACCCTAATTAATGTCACATAAAGGAAGTGGTAAGATGTCCATAATTTAGTCAGTTTTTCTATCAGGCTTTTTAGCATTGAAGAAGTGTTTTTACTGAAAGACCTTTTCTAATGTAGGGAAATGCTTATATTGGTCCCTTATGTACTTGCATTGCTTTAAGGGGCATCATATTGTCTTTTATCCATTTTTAAGATATAATGATAATGATTCATCATTTTGTTACTTTTTATTATATGCCACCTTTTTGAGTGCTTTCAAGTACATTACCTCAAAGACATCATTATACTTAAAAAGAAGTGAGGTGGAACCATCAGTGCAGAATGAAATGAAATCTGAGGCTTTTATGCTCTGACACAATAGTCTTGTCAGGGACCACTTCTGTTGCGGGACATAGTTGGCTTACAGAAGAGATAGTCTTCTTTTGTTCAGAGATACAGAAGAGCTGGAGGCAGAGTTGAGTAGGATGAGTTACCAATTGTCTTACAATAAGAAGTCAGAATCAGAAATCCTAAATATGGAATTCAGGCACAACCAGGAGTAGGAGATGGTTGTCAGATGCAGGAGGTTCATGCATGGTTTAATTCAAATTTCCCTGAACACTTTTCCTGTGCTGGTATGTTTCTCCCAAAATTATCTTAGAGGCACTGTCTAATTTCTGACACTATATTTGTGTCCCTGAAAGAGACATTTAACCTTTCGCTCTTTCCTTTTATACATATGTATAAAGAATATATGTATGCATATATCTGTAAGTGTATATCTATATACTATATGTAGTTACTTATAAAATTTTCAGGATGAATATGCATATTTGAAATACTGCAAAATTTAGCTAGTCATTCTTGTGTGATCCTTAACACAAGTGAAAGAAGTAATGTCAGATTTGGCTTTATAAGAAAAGCTTACAATTATTTGGTTTAAGACAATATTAAACTTGGTTTTTTAAGTCTGGTGAATATCAACTACTGGTACAAAATCCCATATCAAAAATCTACTGAGTGATAAAAGGAAATCATCCATGAAATGAACATCAAGTGAGTAGAGATTTCTAAAACAGAAAATAAAAATGGATATAATTTCCCAAAAGTAAGAGATAAAGCTATAATTGAACTATTTTTATTTTAAAATTTGTTATATTTGAACTGATCATATTATTCATAGTGTTTCTCCTAATTCTTCTCCTCCTCTTTTTCCTTCTCTTCCTCCTTTTTGTTCTTCTTAGCTTTGACCTCGTAGCCATTGGTGGTATCTCTGTTGTCTTACTTTTTGACCGATCACCTTTCTTGTCTGAAAAGAGAACACTCTGGTTGCCTTGGAATCAGTTTATTGTAGTGGAGAAAGTAATCATGCAGAGAATTACAGCAGACACACCATCCTGTGATATTTCCAACTTCATCAGCCCAAACCCTATTGTGCTTCCTTCACCACTTACATCATTTGGAGGATCCTGTCCAGAAAGAGGAACTATTGTCCCTGAACTGCAGGTAGGTATATTGGGCTTCAAAAGCATAAAGTTATAGTCATTAGGATGTTTAGCAGTGTATTATGGCCAATGTTTTTCTGTCATTCTCACTGTTCCTATAATATGGGTCCCTTGATTTTTTAAAAGAAGCATTTGAATGAAGTCTTTCTAGTACATTATTGGCAAAAATATTAGGGCAGTATCTGTGGCCTTGAAATAGAAAGATGAACTAGCTGCCAAGAGAAATGCTCAACTTTGACCTAATTAATACAGTGCCCTAAAAAAACATGGCGAGCTAGCTTAATAGTGATAGCAGTATAATCAATGATCTTGGAGTGTTTGTGGTTCTGAAATTGAAGCTTCTTTAAAAATCTGTTCTTCTTCCATTGTGCAGGTTATATTTATTGTTGATGTTCTCAGAAGTCATGGAAGTTCTTGTTTAGCTGTATTTAGTAAAGGTGGTTCTCAAGCCTGGAGTGGGTGTGCTTTGTACAAAATTGCTTCTAAGTATCTGAGTTTTATAGTTTAGAGTTCCTGAGAATTATTATTTATTAGACATTCAGTTTTAAACCACTCCAACAGTCATAGTACCATTCCTAGACAATATTATAGAAACATTCTGATGATATTTAAAAGTGGATGCCAAATAAATGGACTTGTAAATCTTGCAGATCCCAAACTCAAGAAGTATACTCCTAAAAGAGTTTAATGGACACTCCAAGATTGAATGAACTTTGTTCCATCACAACAGCCTCCAAAGCTCTCAGAATTCCCTACTAACGACACCTCTCACACAAAAATAACCCTCTCTAGGAAAAGCAACACAAAGTGTTGGCTGTCTTGTCTATTCTAACACTTTTCCTTAGGAAATAAGAAAAACAGGAAAGTAATGAATATATCTAACGGGCATACTAATTCTTCCACAGATGTCACTTAGAGAGTGCAGGTGTTTGTTCAACACAAAGGTTTTCAAAATTAAAATTATGTATTTACTTATGAAAATAAATACTAAGGTAACAAATGTGTTAACTACAGTTAGAAGAATTTTAAAAAGTCAGTGGACAATTTTAATATGAGACATATAATGTAGAGGAGATAATACTGTACAAAGAATATAGAAGAGAGACTGAAGGAATGACTCACAGTTAAGTACACTTGCTATTCTTCCTGAGGATCCAAGTCTGATTTCCAGCACCTAGATTTGGTAGCTCACAATTGTTTATAACCCCAGCTTCATAGGATCAGATGTCCTCTATTGGCCCCCCATGGGCACCTGCACTCATATGCACATCCTCACACAGACACACACACACACACACACACACACATACACACATCATTAAAAATAAGACAATTTTTAAAGGGTTTACAAGAGAGATTAGGTCATTGGAAAAGTATGTGTTGCTTTGTGTTTAACAGTCAGTTCTGCAGACTTTACATGCAAGTATGAAGAATTCAAAGGATAAAAAAGTACTTTGTTAATAATAAAACAGGAGGCAAAAAAATATTTACACATGCCACATCATATTAAATTTACTGAATAAGATGGCCACTTCAGCTATTCTGTTTTGAAAGATGAAAATGATGGAATAGAAGATTCAATTTTAGTTACCAGTTTTTGACATTTAGTTCCAGCTGTAGTAATAAACAAATAAGTAATAGCAGTTAATTTACAAAGCCAAATGGCATTTTCACGCTGAAACCAATGTTTACTACAAGATTTACAGAGGAATTAGTGGAAATTTTCCTTTCTGTCGTTAGTGCCAAGTTAGAGAAACATATACCCAGCCATTTGTACATACAGTAACAAAGGAAAATGTGGAAAAAAGACTGTGATTAAAAATTTGACCCCCAGATCATTCCAAAGCTCCAATGTAAACAAACATGATGATTTCAATAAAGATTAATCCCAGGGATCCCACAATCTTTGTCATTAAATATCACTTGTTGAACTTGCTTCTGCAATCCTTCCTCTTAGGATACCCATCCTAAATAGGCAATTGATTTGAGATATGTGAACCAAGTAAGGGTGTGTGTGTGTGTGTGTGTGTGTGTGTGTGTGTGTGTGTGTGTGTGTGTGTGTGTTTATATAAGAAATAAGACCCCCTTAATAGAGCCCAGAGCATGGAATTGCTTGACATTCAGCAGTGTGATCTTTCTCAACCCTTGCTAAGCAATTTTTGGAACACCGATGAAAGAATAAAATTGTTCTTTACAGTCATGCCTGGCGGTAGAAGATGAGAGCAATCTGTAGCATTGGCTGTATTTCTCATTCTCATTCAGATTTGACAGAAAATTGAAATTTTGGTCACCCAGTCTCCTAAAAATCTGGGAATACATGACTTGGCATCAGTAGATCCAAGTATTCACTGGCCTTTAGTCTGGTTCGCAGACAGCAAAGCATATGTTAGCTTCCTCTACCTGTGGCCCCTAGAGAGCTAACTTTTGTTTTGTTTTGTGTGTGTGTGTTTGAATTTTAGGTTGTACAGGAGGAAATCCCAATTCCTTCTAGCTTTGTGAGGCTGAGTTACCTGAGCAGTCGAACACCTGGGTATAAAACTTTGCTACGGATCATTTTGACACATTCAACGATTCCCGTGGGCATGATTAAAGTACACCTCACAGTAGCTGTGGAAGGGCGACTCACACAGAAGTGGTTTCCTGCTGCAATTAATCTTGTCTACACATTTGCTTGGAATAAGACAGACATCTATGGACAGAAGGTTTGGGGCCTGGCAGAAGCTTTGGGTATGTTGAAATATTTCTGTTTAAATAGCAGTATTTTGCTTACAAAACAGAACCTACTAGATATGCTTTAATTTGAATTTGGAATATTCAATGATTTTTCTTCCAGTTAAGGAATATTAGGTATTCTTTTTCATGTAAATACACACTTTGGACCTGCTTGGAATTCCACTTTGATACATTGTTGCTTAAAAATTATTTTAGTTTCATGATAGCAACATACCACAGGAATCACACAATATCAAATTTATCTTATAACTGTCTCCAGAACTGAATGTTGCCTTCTAACAGTGACCTTTGGTGTGGTGTTCTGCAGGCCTTGTTTTTGAACTTGACATTTAGACTGTCATTTCCACTTAGAAACTACAAAATTCTAACATATAGGCATCTCTACTTGTTATCATTTATGGCTAGGATGGTTATACTCCATTAACTCGTTGTTTCAGTAGGTTAAATAAAAAACACCATCCTGATTTCCTATTTCTTTTGATTTTCTGGAATCTTGACAGAGAATGTTACCATACCAACTAGAAATCTAGGGACAGATTAGAAGCTGAATCTCTGGAGGAGCTGTTTTCACGTCCTTCCTTGGAAGTGCTTGCTGTGATATAACCCCGCATAGCTAAGCAATACGTTTCAGACTATAGTGTATCAATTTTTTTCTCCTTTTCCCAAAGGAAAATTAAAAGATCTGGTGTCTTTTCTCTGCCTAATTAAAATTCAAATATTTGACTAACAATATAATCTGTGTTCAACTTTATTAGAATACAAGGAGCATGGGCAGGTTTGGGTTACCTCAGTCCCTTCTTCAACAGGATTTCACTGCTTCCCCAAACAGGGACTGGATCTTACTTATCAGTGAGTGTGCCTCTACTGCCATACTAATGATGTTCCCTTTCTCTCATGTATTCAGCTATTATTCTGCTGACTTTATCTTGCATTCAGATTCCTATTCGAAAGAATATCAGTGTACGTCAGTCAGTCAATGTACAGCATAGAAAAACTCTGTAATGCCAAACGCTACCAGCAGGCTAATTTCCACTGCACTTCTGGCCAGCCAATGCTCATTCCTTCTTGAGTGTAGCAGTTACAAGAAAGTTCTAGAGCCAAATTCCTTCTCTAGGTTCAGTCTATTTTCCTAGTGAGGAAGGAGCCAACTGTCTCCAAGCTCTCTCTAATCTCTCCGTCATCATTCTCTCCTTTGCCCCTATAAGACAAGAAGACCTCCCAGTACTGTCCAGTACTACCAGTCTGATTGTTTTCCACTACAAGTTTTTCCTTTAGCTTTGCCCATGCTGTCATTCAAACTCTTAGTAAGCACTGCCCGAGTCCTTCTGTGACCATGACTGATATATACTCAAAACCCCATAATCACCCACCCCAGATACTAATGTGTTTTGCTAGGCAGAACAACCCAAAATTTCTTACATTTCTCTATAGCTTTTATCTTCCAGTTCCTTAGGAACCTCCTTAGACCCCTGCTGGATGTAAAGGTTAGCTCAGTTGTTGGTGTTGCCATTAGCTACTATTTTCTTTTTGGGTTTTTTGTTTTGTTTTGTTTTGTTTTTATTACAACACTGTTTGACCAATGGCTTAGGCATATTCCTAGCTAGCTCTTACATCTTAAATTAACCAATTTCTTTTAATCTATGTGTCTCCACAAGGCTCTGGCCTACCAGTAAGTTTCCAGCATCTTTCTCCTTCAGCAGCTACACAGCATCTCCTTGACTCTGCCTTCTTTCCTTCTCTATCCCTGCTCAGATCTCCCACCTAGCTCTATCCTGCCCTGCCATAGGACAAAACTAGCTATTATTTTCTTAAGCTGTAACATACACAAATTTAACCAACATCCTGATGAAGAGCTAACTATTATAATTTCTATTATTTCTTCACAAGATTTATATACATGATGCTGAACCTGATTTAAAAAAATAACAGCTTTGTTGGGACATAATTTACATACCATAAAACCTTCCCTACATTTATAGAAGGCAATTTGCACAGTTCAAAATGTTCTCCAACCATCACCAATATCTAAATCCAGATCATTTTTGTCATTACCCCCCCCACAAAGCCACTCAACACATTAGCAGTTGTCTTTCCACCTCTCGCTCCCCTGGCCCTGGAATCTGTTGATCTCCTTTCTGTCTTCCTATGCTTCCCTAATTTGTATTTTTCAAACTGATAGCATCATACAATAAGTGGTCTTTTGAGTTTGACTTCTTTCACTTGGCATAACATTACCAATGCTCATTCATGGAATCACATATAGCTGTACTTCCTTCCATTTTTTGTGACTAATATTCTATTATAGGCATATACCATACATGTTTGTCCTTTTATTAACTCAAGAACATTGGCACTGTTTTCACTTTCTGTCCTTTGAGTAGTGTTCCTATAAATCTTTGTATACTGGTATTTATTTCAACACATGATTTTAATTCTTTTGCATATATACGTAGATTTCTGGACAGTGTGCATACTATGTTTAAATTACCAAGAAACCACCTATTTTCTTCAGTGACTGCACAATTTGTTTGCACGTCTATGAATATGTGCTGGTATACATGGGTACGAATGTATATGGAGGTTGATGTCAAGGATCTTCCTCAATAACTCCCTGTCTATTGTTTTTGAGATAGTATGTATCAAAAAACCTAGAATGCACTGATCTGACTCGTTCATCTGTCTAGCAAGCCCCGGGGATCCTCCTGTCTCTGCTTCCCAGCATTGTGATTATAGCACCAGACTTTGCATGTAGAGTTAGAGGATTGAACTCAGGTTCTTGTACATGCATAGTAAGCATTTTACTGACTGAATTATCACACTAGCCTCTGACTGCACCATACAATAAACTTCATTTTGTATATGAGTTGTATCCCTTCTTTTTAAATATCTCCATTGATAAATATTCTAAACCTTCTTTGTTCTTGTTAATCATCCCCAATGATGGATTTACTAATTAATAGGTAAATTACTAATTTACCTATAATTAAGGAAACATGTAAACCACATAAACAAAAAATAATGTGTAGACTATGATGTTGACTTCTTCATTCCTATTGTTCACCCGTTTGTCATTCTGACTGCAAAACAGCATTAATTAAAATGCCATCTGGGAGGATTTGGAAGGATGAAAGGGAAGTCAATTTTTTAAGTAAAATAGTATTAATATATGTTATTTGTTCTTTTGTAAGGCTAGTGACAATAATAAAAGCTATGGGTAGTGAAATGCCTTGAAAATACCCAAAGTATAAAACAAGACAATGGTTCTTTATACACTTAAGGGAAGACTTTTAGAGTGGAACAAGGAAACTGGCAAAGCTCCCAAAGAAAAGGCCGAAATAATTGCACAAATAGTAACTAGGCTAAACTATGGATTATTTGCCTTGTAGGGAATGTCCCTGTTAGCCATGATTTAAGGGACTGGTGGCTAAAGAGACCTTATTTACTACATATCCTTTATTGCCATCTCTTTTTTCTTAGCTTGAGAAAGAAAATAGGTAATTGTTTATTTCAGTGTTCACCGCATTTTAACATGTTTTCAAAGCATTTGGTTTGTAAAAAAAAGGTTAGTAAATAAGTAAAAAGAAAACATCAATCTTTATTAAAGAAAAACTCTAGTTTATCTTATATGTATAGATATCTATAATATATGTTAGCATATATCTGTAGCTTAAGTATATTCATGACTTATACTAGTCTGTTATTTGTGTTTTCTTTTCCTTACAATAATTTTAATTTTAATTAAAAATATAATTTGATCACTTTCACTCCTTTCTTTCCGTCTTCTAGTCCCTCCCAGCTACCCACTCTCAAACCCCTCCCACGCCACTCACTCTCAACTTAATAGCCTCTTTTTCTTTAATTACTACTGTGCAATCAAACAATACAAATAAATACAATTTTCTCCCTCAATTTTTTCTGTTTGTGTGTATATGGTTTCAGGGCTGACAACTCTGCATTGGACAACCAATGTGGGGGATCTTATCCCTAGAACAAGTAAATTCTTCTTCCATCATAGAGAATGGGATAATTTTCTAATAACGGTAAGGCATCTGAATAAGTGATGTAATGAAATTGGAGGGTCAACTACTCTGAAGGATTGTGAACCCCTACAGAACACACCAAAAAGTTCAAGAGATAAACGTATGGAGGCATTTTTATTAAATGTGTGATTATTGAGATGTTCACATCTAGAATATACTCTGCACATTTACTTGCAAACATGGCAATATTTTATAATTACTGTACTACTATGAGTGCAAATAGACAAAGTTTTCCATCAAATAGGAACAACGGTGTTATGTACGACATTGCTCAGATTGCTTTTAAACTCAAAGTGCTTAATGTAGCTATTTGGTAACATAAACATAACCACCCCTCTATAACATGTCCGTCCACCTGTCACTTCTGAGTATGTTATGCTGCAAGACAAAAGAGAATTAAGATTACAAACAAATTTTAGTTTACCTATTGGTTTTGAATATATGATTAGAGATTGCCCTACTTTGTCTAGATCACATAATATCAGAAAGGTCTTGAAAATGAAAGATAGAGATGGAGAGATGAGAGTTATAGAAAGGTTTAACTATGCAATACTGACATAGAGAGACAGATAAGCAGTGTCTATTCTGAAGAAGGGATATGGAAATCACAAAACAAGGAATATGAATGGCCACTAGGAGCTAGTTGGAGAAGACAGATATGGGATGTACCCTTAAAGTGTATAGATGCTAGTTCAGTTCCGCTAAAATCTTGGATTTTGTTCATTAGGACCCATTTAAAACTCATGACTGCTGCAATTGTAAAATGGCAAATTTATTTTATTTGAATTCTTTTAGTGTGTGACACTTTTTCACAGTAGCAATAGGAAATTGATATAAGCCTTTCCATCATTCATAATGTTCTACTCATAGCGAGGATTTTGATTAAGACTATGGCCAAGAAGGACTTAACTCTTGTTCCTTCTCATACCAACCAATCTCTGGCCCACCTATTTCAGGATGATTGACTAAGAGGAGTCCAAATTTAAATAAGATGAATTTGAAGTGATAAAGAATATCGAGGTTGAAATGCTGCTTCCCATGTGGCTCAGCTGTGGGGAATTGGTATGACATCTAAGGATCAGAATGTCACAAAAGAAGAATAAACTATTGAAAGACAACCAAAATGGAAAGGGCAGTGTTTAAAATCCTAGGCTATCCCACCATTTTCCACAATGAAACAGACATTGAAGTTGGTATAATACAAGAGTGAATAAATTACCAATAGGGATTATGTGGACTCTTTACTACAACAAGTATTGGTAGCAACTGATAAGATTTATTAATCCAAGTACACTATTGATCAAGCATAATAAGAGTAAAACTCACCCTAAGGTTCACTACAAAAGCCAAAATCACTGATTCATCCAGCTTAAAGAATTTGTTGTCTGATTCAAGGACAAGACTGCCCTGCTGAAAACTCCATGTGAGCATTTGAAATGATTTGGACTTAGTGCTTCATTCCCTGGCTCTAAATAAAGTATAATGTCTAGAAATCATTGTATTTTATTTAGTTTCCTTCCCAACTATATGGCTTGCGAAACAATATTTTAAAAGTCACTATTGTTAAGTTCATGGTGCTGTTAAAATTCTAGAGATGGTGTATTTAATGTGACGAACTGGCTTGTTTAGGGCCTCTGATCTACATCCATTATGTGAATTTTGTCAAAATAATTCCCCATGTCTGCCTGTCTCTGCATCTATTATCAATGTATGACAATGCACTCTACCTGGCCTTCATTTTAATTAAACTAAACTTCAGAGGTTTAAAGTCCTGGAAGTTCAGGAAATCAGCCATCCGCCTTTCGTAGCACTGCTATAAACAATCCTATTTTTCTTCAAGGTTATTGGCAACAATGATTGCAAAATTATTTAGTACAGTAGTTTGGCAAGAAAGAGTGGTGTTTCTGTGAGAACTAGACTTCTTAAAGGCTCACAATGCATAGGAGGCTGTCTAAATTGTGTTAGAGAGAAACAGGGGAACATTAATAGTAATAGGTGCTAAGCTATGGCTGCTTTGTGCACACAAAACATTCCTGAGAACGATGCTTTAGTGTTCATAAATTTTCTTTCAGTAAAACCTAAGCAAGCTGAGCAGCCGCGAGAACAGTACCCACCGAATATTTTAATAATAAATGGAGAGTGCTTTACAATTTGCAAGGTACTTTCACATACATTATTTCATTTTAATCCATATAGCATTCCTGCTTGGTAGGCATGGCAAAATGAATAAGGCTTCCAATATCCAGAGGAAGAACCAGATTCAGAAAGAGCCAAAAAGCCTGTACAGAGCAGGAATTCCAACTCAGATCTTCCAGTCCTGTGTGTCTTTTCTTCTGTCATTCTTGACCCAATAAAAGAACACCCCACCTTAACAAGCACCCAATTCTATGCCCCAGTGGCTTACTGTCAGAAAAGCTAGCAGAGATAATAATCTCTCATCATTTCTCTCCACTGATGAATTCATAATTGTTAACTGAGAGCAGAACTGTGTTAGACTGTCAACTTTATAGGCACAGTGCCCAGGCTTTAAGTTTTTTAAGGAACAATTACATGCTTCCAACTATAAAGCAAAGTATGGGAAGCAACCAGAAAAATCACCACAAATAAATGTTAAGTGAGTGCCTGCAAAACCAAGCATTATGTCAGATTTTCAGCTACTATTCATTTTTTAACCTTAAATATGAAATTTTTAGTGTGGGATGTAAGTTATGGCCATTTTAATATGAGATAGAATCTCTAAAGCAAGAAAGTCTAGGACTTACCCTAATACTCTGGTAAACAAGTACTATGTGTCCATTTCAGTCTGGTTAAACTAGTGGTTAGATCGTAAAACTCATTTCATGAGTCTAGCAGCATTTTGGAATAATAGAATATAATTTATTAGCTAATAATAGGACAAAAGTGACAAGAACACAATAGAAAAGTATCAAAATATGATGCATAGGAACACTTTATTTCAGTCTGTGCATGTGTGTATGTTTGTGTGTGTTACCATATATGTATTGTGGGTCAAAATCAACAAACTCTTTCATGTGACATTCAGGAATAAAAGTTTGAAAGTCATTTGTAGGATAACAAAATCTAGAGACAAAAATAAAACATGTTTTAGCAAAACATACAACTTACCGATCAAGTCAGCATCTTCAATTATTCTTGCCTTCAACTCCTTTCTCCCAACACATCTCAAAATATTACAACTATAGTCCTTCAAAATTGAGTGAGAACATACTTTATGTATCAAAACTAGGTGCTTTGAGAGTAAAAGGGTATTGCTTTTCTTTGCAACATTACATCCCTTTTACTCAAGCACATTTTTAAAAGCCCATTTCCAAGGTGAGTCTCTTGAATCACCTACCCAAACAAAATTGTCTAAAAATAAAGGATAGCAATCTTTTGTTTTACGTTTTACTAGGTGAGGTTAAGAATAATTGTGGTTCTTTATTTTTGATGCACTGAAAAGAAAGTGACTCCAGCCAATCTGACCTTCTTTAAATTTCATAAAAGTGCCAAGTGTCAAAGTGTTCAACACATGTTACTCTTTCTGCCTAAAATGGTTTTCCCTACACAGATAGTTCCCCCCAAACTAATATAAGGTTAACTTTCAATTTTTCTATATCATGATGTTACATTGGCATAAAAGCGATGTGCATTTAGTAAGAGCCATGCTTTGAATTTTGATGGTTTCCCTGCCTAGTGATATGCAATAGTACCACATGCTCTGGTGTTGCTGGGAAGCAGCAGAAAGCTGTAGTTCCCAGTTAGTCACTGAATTAAAAGAGTAAATAACTGATCTTATATAGTGAGCTGTCTTGCTAAGTTCTGAAGTACACAAGGTAAAGTGTATTCAATGCATTTCTTACTCCAAATATTTTCAGTTTGCAAACACAAGCCCTTGTTTGTCAAGGTCGGTCTGTGCAGTACCCGCTCTCCTCTTATCTGTGGTATCACTTTTCTTGGTTTCAGTTACCTAGTGAACTGAAGTCTGAAAATATTAAGTGAAAATTTCTGGAAATAAATACTCCATAACGTTTTAGACTGCATGCCATTCTGAGCAGCATAATGATGTCTCTCACCATTCCATCTTGCCAGGACAAGAATAATTTAGGGCAGTGAGATGGCCCAGCTAGTAATCTGCTTGGCATGCAAGTCTGAAGACCTGGGCTCCATCCTTAGAACCCATGTAGAGGTAAAAGGGGAGAGATGACTCAACAAAGTTGTCCTCCAACCTCTATGTGTTCAGTATAGCACATGCACACACGCATTCACACACACACAGCATGCTTGCATGACAATAATAATTTCAAAAGCAAGAAAAGCATTCTCTGTTTGTCCAGCATATCCACAGTGTATATACTAATGGCCTATTAACATCACACAGTAGTGTCAGTTATCAAATCAACTGCTAAGCTATTGGAGTGCTTGTGTTCAACTAACGGTTAATTTACTTAATGACTCCAAAGCACAAGAATAGTTGTGCAAAGGAGACACCACAGCATGAAACATGGAAAGACAGATTAACTCTGATTACTGTGTGACAATGCCTCAGGGCACATAGACGAAAACACCAACATAGATTTGATACCAGTCACAATTTCAGGCATCCAGTAAGAGGTCTTAGAATGTGCCCCCCACAAGTGAGAGAAACCTCCTTAGGTAAACCTCTTCTCTTTGTCTCCCCCATTCGACATGAATTCCCTTATTAGAATCATTCCTAATAGTACACATTTTCTTCTTGTAACATTTATCAAAACATATGTAAGTAATTGTGTGTGCTATTAATTTTTCTTTCATATTTTTTGTTTCACTAGACTATAAGCTGCACCAAGAGGAATTCTGTTTTATTCGTCCTCATATCCCATGTGCCCCATACAGTGCCTGTAAGCAGGAGGTACTCAATACATATTGCATATTTGTTGAATGATTGAACAAACAAGTGAATAAAGTCAGAAGTGACCCCTTAGCCTTGATTTTGTAGTGGAATGATATGGCTCCACAGTAAGAGGAATACACAAAGGCACTCACAAATTTGTATATAATCCCAGAACATTCTTCTGGTCTTCATGCAACGAGACTTGAAGAAATTATCCAGAAATAAGTATTACAAAATTATATTTCAGTATGCAGCCTAGTATGGAACAGTTGAATATCTACTCACACCCCTAAATGCCTTTTTCTACTTTTCCAACTACATATCTTTTAATATTATCTTGCATAATCTTTTCTTGTGAATGGGTAGAGTACATATCCTAAGTATGTCGTTCCCAAGTCAAATCTAGCAACTGGAGCAAGGATACTGTATCATGATCAGGTTGGATTTAATTTAGGACCACAGTGATGGTTCAGTCTTGGGGAATCTATTGCTATAACTCACTATCTTAGAAGCTTAAAACTGAAAACGATATGACTATTTCCTCAAATGCTGAAAAGGCACTATTGAAAATCATCTGCTTCATCTTGTCATATTCCACATATCAGCTTCATTACATTGTATCTTTACCTTGGCTACTTAATGTCAATCCCTTATTCTAGCCATTATAGATGAGTGGTATAGTTACTAAACTAGATGTCATGGACAGTGTGGTCCCATAGCCTTTTTATAGTCCACAAGTGGTAAAAATAATGCTGCCCATATAAGTAAAATAAACATTAAGAGGGTTTTTTCAAATGCCTCAGAGAGAATAAGCTAGTCTTTTGCATTCGGTTTTCTTTATATGCCACTGGAAGATTTGCAAGAAGACCAACAGTGAAGTGAGAGGTGTGCACTTGTGATCAGAAAACACAGCCCTCTGCGAAAAGTAGTATGCATACAGGACAACCAGTGACTCATACTTAGTGAATATTCACTTACTATCTCTGCATACATGTGAGACACAGAATACGGAAAGGCATAACTCTAGATGGAGTTAAGGGTGTCACAAAGGAAGGTGCCACATGGCTCAAGGAACACATTTTTCCATATTGACTCTTTCCCAATTGCCTTCCCAATATTTTTACAGCAGCATGGGGCCCTGTGCCAGCTCCTGTGAAGTATAGCCCATGACCCCTTCCCTACTTTTCCCTGCTCACTGCCAGTCTAAACCACTTCTACAGCCCTTCTGAAATACTGTTGAATTAGTTTTCTCTCTTATTATACTAGTTTTCCTAGCTCTACTCCAGAGTGCCAGAGGCTGAATCTGTAACTTATACAATACTGTGTTAATGATCCAATGCTATAGGGAAGAGACCAGAAACTGGTCATGGTCCAGTCTGCTTACTTAGCACAGCAGCTGTCATGGTACTGAGCAGAATGTTATGTCAAGGCTTAGCATTTTTAGCACTGGATCCAACATAAACCACTTTTTCTATATTTAATTATACAAAACACTGGGCCTTTAGTACATTGCAGTCTGCTTCCATGAGAAGTTTAAGATTGTGCTGCTATTGCATTTGCTAGTCCTCTTGCATTTGGAGAGCAGTTAAGCATCATAGAGAGAAACTTTCCATTCTCAGAAGCCAATTGTAAGTTTCAGAATTAAGCTAAGTGGGCTGTGTGAGAAAGAAACCTCACCTTGTTACTCTGAGCAAGGATTTGCACACACACAAAAAAAATACACCAACACACAGCCATTCTCATTAAAGTCAGTTGGAATTTTGGACAAGTCTTAAGTATAAATTATAACTTTATTAGCTCATAGAGCTTTCTCAGGAGAAAGTAAATCTAATAAAAATTAGAGGGAACTTATTAAGTGCTTGCCTTGTTGCTATTTGCTGTGACTGGGGAGAAAAAAGTAATATAATTGTGGGGTTTGCAGCCAATGCACTTTTTTGTTGCAGACTGGAGAGCAATTCAGAGAGCAGATAGAAGGTGGTGAAAAGAGTATGTGTGTCTCATTACCATTGCATCGAGAACTGTTTAATTGATGCTTTCTGTAAGCGTTTCCTGCTGCCGAGTTAGGATGATCTTTAACTGTTACTGAGAGGGAAAAAACAGGCTCTGCACCATCATCAGAGGTCACCAAGGCACATTACTTATTTGCAAAACTACACAATCACCTTCCGGAGAAGGGATTCTAGAGGTGCTTATCGGGCTTCCAATGAACAGAAGGCAGATCCCATAATTGCCAGACATACTGTGAGGAAAGAGATGATGACTTTAAAGAAACTGCTAATTATTATTGTTGTGATTATTTACTAATCAAGACTTTTAAACATTGGCAATAGAAGCAGAAATCATGTCATTCTATACACCAACATGTTCTTTAATGTGTTCTCTAATCACCTGATCTTTCCAACATGAGACACATTGCACTATTTGGCTTGTTACGTTGATCCTACACTTGTAAATATCATGTAAAGAAAGTGCAATTTAGAATCACATCGTGGTAATGATAAAGGCGAAGTGAAAAGAATTGTTTAATATATATGTCCTAAATCCAGAAATATTATTTGGATATTAAGACAACTACCACCTAGATTGGTATACAAAATTCTGTGCATATTTTTACTTTTCCAGAAAGGATATCCATGATATTGTTCACAAGATTCACAAGTAAATACTTCATAACCCATAATAGCATAAGAAGGACCAATTTTAATGCTCTTCTTCCAACTTGGAGATGAAGAAGAATTTGCCTGAGACCCCAAACTTAGTTAACAACAGATAAGAAAGTCAAAGTTTTTCTTCTCTTGATCTAAAATCCGCTGTTTTGAGTTGTTTTAACCAGTATAAGGGCTATGAAAAAATAGCAGGAAGACTGTAGACAGCATTGATTAGTGAGATAAGTACAACCAGGGATTACCTTTGAGGTTCCTTTTAGCTCAGAGATCCTATTTGCACCCATCTTCATAGATAGCAGCACTATACAGAGAACTCTCCAATAATTTCCATTTAGAGATTACTTTCATTTTATGATTAGTAATTGTCCTTGCCTACTGAACTCTCTTGATAATGTTGCTTAGTAGAGACTAAAATTACAAATGGGTTTGCAGAAACAAAGAGGTGCTCAGTAGATAAAGGACATGGAGGCCTGACTTCTGTCACCCAAACCATGTAAAATCCAGGTGTGATGGCTTGCATTTGTAATCCTAGAACTGAGAAGGCATAAATAAGAGGATCCCTGGATTAGCCAGTCAGCCAGTCTTGCTGAACTGATGAGCTCAGTTTACCAATAGACTGCTCCCATCATCAAAAATAAGGGTGGGGCCAGAAAGATGGCTCAGCTATTAATGGTGCTTATAGCCAAGCCTAATGACCTAAGTTAGATGACTGAAAACAGCATGGTGGAAAGAAGGAACTGATTCACAGATGTTGTCCTCTAACTTCCACATGCACATTTGGAACAGGCACATATACTTACATGTAGTCAAATAGATAAATAGATGTTAAATTTTTAAATTTAAAAATAATAAGGTGGAGAGCTACTGATAAAGGCACACTATTTGTCAACCTCCTCTGGATTCCACACATATGCAAACACACACAAACATGTATGCATACCAGAAAAAAATAAGTTCCCATGAGTCTTAACCAGCTGATAACGGATAGAACTGCAGTGACATCAGAACTGGTTATGTAATTTGTGAGGCCCAGTGAAACAAAAAGGAAAATACATATGCCCTTCTCTAAAAACTACTAAGGGTTTCAAGACGATAACAGCAAACTTAATGTCAACTGTATGGCCCTTCTAATCTCAAGTCATGCCCAGCAAGAACTATTGTGATTTCTTACTCCTAAACCTTGTTGGGTTGAGGAGCCAAAAGAAATGTAGCCTACAACTTCAAATTGGCCATGCATTTATAAAGAGTAGTATACTCACAATCTTAGGAATGTTTTGACTTATCTGCATATGGACTCTTACATACACATACACAAGCAAATCAACTTAATTATTTTTCTGATCAAATAATAATGCCAGTAACCAAAACTAATTTGCTTTCCTTTTTTATTTTTGACCCATTATGCTGCCATTGCTTAAGCACCTGTTTTCTTTACCAGTTTTCATAACCAAACAGCAAAGGAAGAACTGAACTCTCCAAGGACATGTAAAGATCTGGTAGAGGCTGGTACTGGAAAGCAGTATCAGAAGACAGACCAACTGGGTCTATTTTAAGCTGCCAGAGAAGCAAAAGCAGCTTTGGGATGTGCAGGGTAATGAGCCAGTTCTCTCAGGCTTAGAACATTATGAAGATAAAAAGCATTTGAAATTCATAAGGCAGAAATTTGGGGTTCAAATGACAGATAGGCAGGTTCACCAACTGAGAAAATGGCTACGACTTGGTATGCTTCGGCTATACATATTTCAGTAGGGCAGAGACATCCAAGGTACCACATTCTGAACTTCCAATTTTATAGGCATACTAGGGTTCCACGTTTAATGCACAACATCTGTGCTTCATAGGAGTTGGAGCCAAATGCTTGGGTGATGTCCCATTGGTACTCTATATGCAGAAACAAAAACATAATATACACAACGTATAATTTACAGTTGCAGCTCTCTAAGCAAATTCACACCTCTTAGTAAAGTAAAGGCTGTTGGTACAGAAAATATATGAATTGACTAAATCAATTTTATTAGTTTCTTATGTATTCAAGTGTTGCGTAAGTGGTTTGGCACTCCAAAGTCCATTTCCTGAATGCATTTTATACTCTAGAGAAGTGAGAAACAAGCTTTATCCTGTACTTCACCTATAAAAGTACTGAGAGGAATTACACCATGTGCACTTAATTCTCAGAGAGCATCTCTCCTTAGATTTACAGGGCAGAATCTAATCAGAAAGCCCAGAATGAAGTTGAATGTTCACATGCATATGGTACCTAGCTAGCTATCACAGCATCTACTCACTTAATGCTTCATATATATATATATATATATATATATATATATATATATATATATATATATATATATATATATACCCAATATATATATCCAATATATATATACCCAATATATATATCCAAAATATATATATATATATATACCCAGTATTCACTGGCTGGTCATTTTGGAGTAACTAATGCCATTCTATGTACAGTTCCAAACTATGCCAGGTGAAAGTCATTTGCTATTAAATTTCACCCCAACTCAAAAATAAATAGCAAATACAATAACCACATAATTATCAACCAGTGTGAACACAAAGTAAATATTTTACAATTTTCTAATACGCTATTAACTCTTTGTTTTTTGCAGTGTCTGTGGGATATGAATATGAGATGTGCCCTGACTTTATTCTCTGGGAACAAAGGACAGTGGTTTTACAGGGCTTTGAGATGGATGCATCGAACCTTGGAGGCTGGTCCTTGAATAAGCATCATATTTTTAATCCTCAAAGTGGTGAGCTGCTCAAAACTTGTATTAATACCAGTTTCCTAATACTGTTTAGTACACATTTGTTGTTGAAAATTTGTCAAATGTAAGAGAAAATCACCTACAAGGATGACACTTAGAGATGTCCAAGTTAATACATCTACTTATGGGTACTATAATTTGATGATGGATTTGTTTTAGTGTCTCAGAATCAGAAACTCTCACTCGTTATCACTTCTTAGTTTGAAATTGAAGCCTTAAGTAAATAGGAAAATCAAGCATGAGAAAAGATCACATGTATCTCCTGTGTTTACACTGCTTTTACTACTCATTCAAACTCCTCCACTTACTTTTGCACTCTGCTTAGAAACTGGTCCTTAGGATCTCCATCCTGATTTCCTACAAACATCTGCTGCTTGGAACTTTTCACCACAAAAACCATATTGCTTTTTGTTGAAAGAGGTAGTTTCTAAGAACCTGGACTAGTTCATACACTTCAGGTTGCATTTTCAGAAGACAAAAATGAATGTGACTTTTGTTCAGCCACCCTTCTATCCACCCTATATTTATGAAATATATCTGAGTTATTTTGTGAAGCTAAGATCTCTAGTTTATAATTATGCACATGATCTTGTTTCATTTGTACATGTAGTGAAAAATAGCCACACAGAAATTTTGATTAGTGAAAATAACCAGATTTGCTCTACTAATAGAATGGCAAAAACCTATCTTAGCCCCAGTGTGAGACATAGGGGAACAAATCCATGGCTGTATGTCACCAATGTACGTCCCCCTTTTCCTTGAAGGAAGATGCTAAGTTCCATTTCAAATTGTTTGTTTGTTTGCTTTAACAGTAAAGCTTCAAGCACAGATATAAAATGTCAACTTTTTTTTCAGTTGTCAAAAGGAGAGCCACAGTTTTCAGAGTACAAAAGCAAAAGGGCAGATGCCACTTATTAAATTATTAGGGTTTTTTGTTTTGATTTGAAAGAGTTTGACATTTTAAGCAGCTGTTTCTTTTCCACTCACTTTTATTGGCATATATGGATTGTCTCTTTCAAACGCCTATCATTGACATTAAACACAAAGTGGGAAATGACCTCAAAGGAACCAGCCCCCAGCTGTGTGCTCCGAGCCTTGTATCTTCTTATCATTTGCTTCACACAGACTTTGAAGCAGAGGGGAGCTATTCAGGAAGCTGGCTTTAGGAACCACATATTCCTTACATCCCTAATTCACCCATAATTACTTTTTAGGTAATTAGGTATGAAGTTACTTCTGAGAATTTTGAACTGCTTTATTGAAGTATAATTTAGACACCATAAAACCTACCCATTTGAAGTGCACACTTAAATGATGCTTAGAAATTTTGTACTTGTCCTACGATCACCAAAAGCCACATTCACGATATTTTATACCAACAGAAATATCTCTTGCATTACCAGAAGCCTCACTAAGTCTGCTTTCTGTTTCTACCTTTCTGATCATTTTATACAGAAAAGGAAACCTTACTATTTTGGACAGCTTCTCATCTGCCAAGGGACATTTGTACATTTATCATCTTATTTGTAGAGGTATTGTGTTTCTCACCAAGAACTCGTCCCACTTGCCAGGAAATAGATTTGAAGCCAGCTCTACTGATGCCTTTCAGTTTGACCTTGAATACAAATGCCTGTCTTAGGGTGATTCTGAGGTCAAAACCCCACCCACAAAGACAGTTTTAGAAGCAAGACTGATAAATGCAAGGGAGCAGGGTTGGGTATGCCAATTTAGAAAGCAATGCTCTTCCCCCTCAGGTCAGATGGTCTTTTCTGACTGATTAAGGCAAGAACAATGTCTTTCCAAATTCCCCCATTTCACTTCCCTCATGAAAAAGCCTAACTCTTTAGGCACCCTGCCTTTTTGATCTGAGACAGACAGTAGATTAGAAACAAGAATCTATCTTCCTCCAATTTCCTCTCACTGGTTAAAAAGACACCTATAATTACATTGGATGTCTGCTGCCATTCTAGCCGCAGTTTTGCTCTGACTCCCAAATCATTATGCAGTGGGTAGTTTCCAATAGGCACTGTGTTCAGACCGTTTGTCATTTCAGGTACCACAATTGTATTTACCTGATAATTAACTATTGCTTGTGGAAAAGGTTTCTAAATATTCAAACTGATGTACATACACACTTTCTACTATCACTGCCATAAAAACACTAGAAATACATGTTTCCAACATTTTTACCTCCAAGTATACCCTTTGTTGTGCATATTCATTCCTTTTAGTACTTTAAAATTATTATTCATTACAGAGATTTGCATATTTTTCTAACATCCTCTGGTGTTTCCTAGGAACTAATAGTTTAAAAATGTTAGAACAATCCAGGGTACTAATTATACATGGCTATCTATCTGAAATAGCAAATTTCCTTAGCTTCCCAGATAGGCCAGTAGTTTGTCGACACATGGTTTTACTGGGAGAAGTTGTAAACTGCCATTGATCACACTGGCGTATCTCCCAGTTTGTGTTTATACCCTTTCAGTCAAGTAGTAAGAAAGAGAAATATGTATTGCTTCCCTTGTTGGTCATAACTCTGAAAAATGGTTTCTTCTTTGAAATCAGCATAAAGCACCACCCACTGGCTTCCAGGGGGAATTTTATTTTAAACTTGTTTGTAAGCTTCAGAAGAACTTTTGAGCAAGGTAGCAGAAAGATAGAAATAGTATGTTTTAAAATGTGCTTACCTTATTACCATGCAAACTTGGCTCTCACTTTGTAGCAGAGAAAGAGAAAACATGGGGGAGAAAAGGTATCCCATCCAGTGAGATTTCATTGTTAAGTATAAACAAGACACCCAATCCTTAGAAAGAAGTTGGCCTCCATATAAATAGTGTGTGTTGTCCTGTTACAAAACAAGCATGCATGGCAGAATACACTGGAAAAGAAGCAGAAGTAATTGATCAAGGTTTTCAGAAACATAAACAAAATATTTTCAGAGTAACCTTTTGCAGAAGAATTGATGTGAAATCATTGTCGCTAGATGGTATGGCCTGCTTCTGTGGAATAGAAGGTTAAACAGATTCTTGAAACAACAAAAACACCCTTCAAAATGATCTATTTTTCCAGGGCAATACAAAAGGGGTTTGCCCATTTTTGTTTTGATTGCTTCAGCTTTAAACAGAAATGGTAATTTCAGTACATGGGCACTTTAGTACCTTGCATGAAAGCAAGACATCAATTGTAGAGATGTAATCAGAAAGTACATTGCCTTATGTTTTATTTCCTTTAATCATTCTTCTTTTTTTGATGGAGTACTGGGCTTTCTAATGGAAAGGGGGAGTTGTGGAATTGCAGGCTTAGAAGAATGGGTTAGAATAGCCATCTTTAGTTGTTAAATTGCCAGGAGCCTGGTAATAACATGTCATTTGGAGGGCATTTGTTAGCTATAGCATTATATTAATATAAAAAATGGAGATCTACCTGTGAAAATAGATGTTAATAGCAAATCTGGTATTTCCAAGCCAATAATTGGAAATATTTTTGAATAGTACACCCTATCGTGAATTGCTGAAGTACTGACATGCTAAACACTGGTTTCCTCGATTACTAAAGAATGTATCATACTCTCATTGGTCGAATACTTGACTAACAATCATCAGGCTATTTCTTTTCAATGATGTTGTATGACTGTCATTCCAGTTTCCTTCCCTTCTTCCCATTTCATTAAAATTGCAGTATTGATACAGTAAAATTAAATGTTTGGGGAGGGAAATGAAATTCAACCCTATTAATCATATTGAATTAATTATTCTAAATCATAAGAATTGTCCTTACTGGCTAATAAAGTTACCAACTGTATAATAAGCAAGTAGTGGCCCTAAAGTTATCTCACACTCTTATAATAAAAGGTCAATTTGTTGGAGTGTAAACTTATAGCTACTCTTGCAAATCGTGTGTTGAAAAGCTATCTGGGACCACCGTGAGAGGGAGCATAAACATTCTTAAATTTGAAATCCAAAGATCATATGATGGATGGAATTTATAGTTCCTGGAACGCCCTTTATAAGTATATATTGGTGCCTTGGCATGCATATTTTATGTTATTTATTTTTACCAGCAATGTTCCTATCTCAGAATGATCAATAGTTTCTTTTGTAGAGCTGAAAGTTGGAAGAGAACTGAGGAAGACATTTCAGGAAGGATTTAGGAGAATAACAGATAGTGCAAGGAGATAGATAGCAAGAAACAAGGGAGGGAAAAATAAGGGCATAGAATATAACTGTATTTATGCATTCACTGTGAGTTATTTCAGTCTGACACATTGGCATGCCTTCTCATAACATAGATGTTTTACCTGCCCTGGCTCATTCTGGACTGACTTGTGCCATTTAGCACAGCAGTGCTTGTTCCTTGGATTTTCTGCCCAGGCACAGCAGGTTTGCAAAATCATTGAGATTTGGAATAGGAAACTACAAGAGACTTAAAGCCTATTTTCAGCATTTACTGAGCACTTATAAAGACTTGGCCATAGGGATTGGCACTAAGAATTCAGAAAGGAGTAAGATAGAAGATGTGCCTTCAAGGAGTTTATTCATGTTACAATGGAGAAGATAGAGAAGTGAAGAAAACTGTGCCTCACAATGTAGTGTTACAATAGCACTATGGAAAATGAGCACACACTGAAAAGCATGATTAATTCTGCCTGGATGGAGCTCTGAAGTTAGTTCCCCCAAACAGACAAAATAAAGAGGGCATTCAGGATAGAGGCAATAACCCATACAAAATCATAGCAGAAGGAAAGAGTGTGAAAATATAAATTTTTTATGACAAGATATTGGAATACAAACAAAAGGGTAATAAGAGAAGCCAAACCTACAAGTAATCTGTATGCCTTCTCAGTAATGAACGCACTCCTTATTCTATAATGATATGTACATATTCTAAGGTTTTAATAATCTCTTCAGCAAGGGTGTGGACAATGGTTTGGAAATGGGTATGCCTGGAGAGCAGAAAAACTGAACTAAGGCAGTAAGAGCAGGAATGGGGAAATTTTCACTGCATTTAAGGGACATTCTCAATGGGAATTAGTAATTACTTAGCCTTAGAGAATTAAATGAAATGAAGAGTCACCATGATAAACAGATTTAAAATTTAGGTAACTACATAACAAAGACAATACTCGTGGGATGGGTTTAAACAAAAGAGGAAGGGACGAGTTTGGTAGGAGGTACGGGAAATATAATGAGATCAATCCCAACCCTCTTTCAGTTTGAGGTAGCTGCAGCGAATTCAGGTAAAGACGTCTAGTAAGAAAGTGCATGTTAGGTAAGGACTCCAAATAGAAGAAAGTTTCAGGTAACAGAGATGAGAGTCAGAGTTGTGTGTATAAATGTAATTGCCCAAACAAAATGAATGGAAAGCATCTTCGTAAGCCGATGTCTCTAGTTTTTTTGCGATGTTGATCGTGAGATATGGTCTAAAAGAGAGGAAAATCCAAGTCCCTCCAGTATGTTTTTGAGGTACATTGTAGCAGTAGGATTTCTTTCCTTTTCATGAAAGCACATTGCCATCCTGACTGTGTTTTACTAAGGTTAATATTAACATGACTGTGGAGTCTCTGTTACTGCACCAGTTGCATAAGGAGAAAGTGGAGTGAGGTAGATGTGTGCAAGGCATAACAAGAGCCAATCAGAAAGGCAAAACTAGTCACATAGAATCCACAGAGCCAAGTAAATAGGAGACCATTAAAAGTTAGCTATAGAATACTTTATTAAATTTGGAATCAGTATTAAAGAGGCTCCTTGCATTTCCCCACTTCACAGAAAGACAAAATTAGGCAAACTGCTATACCACTATACCACTATCTGTTATGACTATAAATTTGAACAAAATTCATAGTAACGCAATTCACTCTCAGATTCTCCTGTTAGGTCAAAGCTCCCTTCTGTTTCAAACTCTATGAGAAAACTTAACTTTTGGCAAGATGCTTGTGCGGCAAATACTTTTCTAATTTTTGTTCTCTTTTTTGTGTCTAGGAATCATACATAAAGGAAATGGGGAAAATATGTTCATTTCCCAGCAGCCCCCAGTCATATCAACCATAATGGGTAATGGACACCAAAGGAGTGTAGCCTGCACTAACTGTAATGGCCCGGCTCACAACAACAAACTCTTTGCTCCTGTTGCTTTAGCTTCTGGCCCTGATGGTAGTGTGTATGTTGGTGACTTCAATTTTGTAAGGCGAATATTTCCTTCGGGAAATTCCGTTAGCATTTTGGAATTAAGGTAAGTTCTTCTCATCTCTGTATTTGCTTGACAGATAAAGAAAAAAAAACAAGAATAAGATCATGTGAAGATGCAAGTTATTGCCAAGGAAAGCATAAAGTATACTTTTTTATGAGTTGCTATGAGGGAATTTCCCCCCTATTAGTTGTCCTGTTAGTTCTGAAACCACACATACACAAATCACAGAAATGGACTTGGAAATTTGTATTTGTATATATGTGTGTACACATATGTATATGTACATATATGCATGTATACACACACCCACACCCACATCCACCCACACCTATATATATATATATATATATTAATATATATTAATCCAAAAAAAGAGGCTGTAAGCTTGAGAGTGGGAAGGGATGTAAGAGGGGTTCCAAGGAGGGCAGTGGGGAAGGGACGGACAGCGGGAAAGTGATGTAATTTTATTTCAATTAAAAACCCCCAAAATATTAAAATTTAAAAACTGTCTTAAACAATGAAAATATAATTTTAAAATCATAATTTTCAAAACAAGGAGGGTTATGAGTAATGGTCTCTAGCCCCCTCCAACTCATTCAAGGAACCTTTAGTCACTGATTTGAAATGCTCAAAAGTATTGCTGTCCCTGACTATGAGGCCGCCCCTGTCTGCAAGGCTGTTACAGGGATCTCAGTACTTCCAAGGGCCAGCATAAGTTACTGAGTGCTGTCAAGCTACTAAAAGCTACCTGTTCCATTGTTGCTGCTAGCAGTATCACCAGATTTAAAAGGACTTTTCAGTCTTTTGAAGTCATTTAATATAGAAGAACATTGAAGTCTGTTTTCTCATGGCATCACAAGGAAGGAAGAAGATACTTTCTACCTTTGAAAGAGCAATTCAGTGATGATTAAAGCATCCATCTTTAGATTTTCTTCCTCTGTTCTAAGTATTTTCTTGCAAGTACAAAGAATGTTAATACCTTTTGTGAAGAATTCATACCTTTTTGCTCTGCTATATCCTGAAGTTGCCTAAATATTACAACTAAATCAACCATGGCTTAATCAGCTTATTTCTTCCCTTTCTGTGTCTATAAAACAAACATATGTCTTCTGGAGTTCACAAAAGAGAAAGCATCCATTCCTATCCCATTAGAGATTAAAACTGCTGCTTCATCCCTGAGGAAATTGGCAGGGCTTCCCTTCTAATTGGTTTTGGCAGATTTATCCATAACACATGACTCTGGAAATTAAGACTAAAATGTCTAGAGTCCAAAGGATTTTGATATCATCTTTTGAATATTCCATACAATAATTAATTTTTGCTTCAGACATCTCCTCATTGACATCAAAATTAGTGACTGCCAGAGCCAGCACGTCATAAAGCCCTGATCTGTACTCTGCATCATCCTCATTCGGCACTTATTGCACTGGAATGGAAGATTGACTTTCCATGGGCATTCCTCGAATGTTTTCACATTTTCATTCTTGCTTTGGAATCTGCCTCCCTTTTCTCAAACTGAGTTATTCTTTCACACCTAGTTTGGGAAATGTAGTCCCAAGCCACCATCCGTTTTCCACATTAATTCACTATAGTCTTAATACATTTCTTAATTATAATTGCAAATGCTGTCATATGGAAGAAAGCTGCTAAATCCCTTGGTTAATAAAAAATAGACTGTGAAGTTAAGACTTTGTAAAGACAAAGCACATCCAAAAAGTCTAGAGGGGCACTAATTCATAGAACCCTGCCCTAATCAAGTGTTCATGGACCTCACAATGTCAGACCTCCTGGAGATTTGTCATTTCTAGTAGTATATCTCTTTAGGCATCAGTAGAAAGTCAACAAGAAGTCTAAGATAGTTGCATAACTGGATTTGAAAGCTATCTATACAACATCCTACATTGTTTTCATAATCCTAGGGGTGTTTTATCGACATGATGCCAAACAAGAACAGAAGTGCTGAGTAATTCATTCAACACATGGGCTGTCAGGTAGTGAAAAGACCTGGTGTTACTGAACTGGTGTAGTTAACCCTGCAAAAGCCCACATATGTAATACTTACATGGCTTCCTCATCAAACTAAAAGCACTAAAGTCTATAAAACAAAACAAAATGATACTAAGAGAAAGAAGCCCCTGCTCAATTCAATCCTATCCTTTGTAATTTGAGTGTAAATTTACCTAAGGTGGAACAATTGTCTTTCATTGATGAAATTCACAGTTAAGGATTCTCAACAATTCACAAATTTACATTTTAGTACAAAGTACCCTGTGACCTTCAACAGAAAATCATTTTAAGCATAAATTAAAATAACTTGACCTCAAATTACAAAGTTGTTTCTACTGGTACAAAATATGTTTCATTTATGCTCATTTAGTGTACAGTCCAAAGTCTGTGATCTTCCATCACTCCTATATTCCGCCCACAGTGCGTTGTCACACATCTTCAAGCACAGAAGCACACACGGACATGAAGTAACGCGCTCAGGCTTCCTTACTCAGCCTATCGCTCTATTGGGCTTTTCGGAGATATGAGCCTTCAGAGTTTCTTACCAGTTTTTGTCTGACTCAGATTTTTCTGAGAATCTGTTTCAAGTTAAGGTCTCTCTCCATTGAATACAGCACCAAAATTTTCCTGTGTTTCCCCCTCCTTTAGCCTCCATACTATCAAACCAGTTCAAGTCAGCACACATTAATTCTCAAGTTTACTCAGAAGCTAATATAGTCCTTACAAAATCACTTTTATTGAAAATAGAGTCTCTTCTCTCATGCAATACATCCCAACCATAATTTCCCCTCCCTCCAATCCTAGCTCCCTCCACCACACACACACACACACACACACACACACACACACACACACACACACTTCACCTCGCCCCCAGATCCATTTGCAGTCCATACCCTCTTCATGAAAGGACAGGTTTCCAGGAGACAACCGCCAAACAGAACAAAGCAGGATACAATAAGATAAATCCAAGGCCCGGCTGGACAAGGCAACTCAATAAGAGGGAAAAAAAAATCCCAAGATCAGACAAAAGAGTCAGAGAAACATCTACTCCCACTGTTAGGAGTCTCACAAAAACACCACTTTTAAAAAAAAATCTATACTGATCAGTAACCTATATGTATAAATCAAATCCTTTGCATATAATTGGTGGATTTATGTATTTACAATAACTTTCCCAGATATAAACTTTCTGGGAAGAAATAAGTTTATTTAATAAGGTCTATATATCTTTAGAACCAAAATACTTCTTGAATTCTACTGTGTTTAAACAAAAATTTTACTTTGTGCAGTTTTTTTTATTGTTGTTAAGATCAATTTATTCAGTTATTTTACCTTATTAAGTAATTTGTTTTCTTGAAAATACAGGTCTGATATAGTCATCTTGTTTATTATATTCAAAATTGTGAGTGAAGCAACAATGTTGTGAATGGGTTATTACAGAAAAGGTCAAAGAACCCTCCTAAATTTTAACTCTTTGTTTACACATTATATATTTTACTCTGTCCTCTACCTCCTTATCTGTAATATTGAATCCAGCCTTATACTTCAAACATATGCTTATATGTCTCATGCAGAGATTCACATATGGATCATTCTTGGTTCAGTGTTTGATGACATTCTGTGAAGACATAAAATTTGTCCCAAGTAAAAGACATCCTGTATTTCCCACTTTCCATCATTTTATTCCATATTTGACTGTATGAAGCAATTTCAGATTCTACTTGAACATTCAAAGACTGGTAGTCTTTGAACCTTACAGTCAATCCAAACCATCCGTATCTGAGATTTCTTTTCTCTGATCTCAATAACCCTTTCATTTAATTGGTTGCCAGTCATCCGCATCCCTGACCTGACCATTCCTCATTGGCTAAACAAAACCAGAAGCGAAAAATCAATGATATTGTTGTTGTTACAAATTTGCCAAGAGAAACATTATTTCTTGTTATTTAAGTCTATAGTTCCCTTTCCCAGTTTCCTATAGCTTTTGTCTACATATATGATTCTTATTGCTTTCTTCCAGTAAACATCTCAAGTAGGATGATAATAAAGAAGTGAAACTTAGAAACTTCTGTACTACAAATGTTTCAAAACTGCATTTTCTGAAGACCTTTAAAGATATATTCATTTCTAAGACAGTTTGAGTCTTGATTTCCCTATGGATTTGCTTGTCAGTTTAAGATGTATACATATATAGGTACATATATGTACACAAATACATATGTGCATATTTTAGTAGTATAAAAGTGATATCAAATATTTGTGAGTTTAATGTTTATTAGAAGAATCCATGAAGATACTGTGTGCAGTACATGCCTGACACTTTGTAATTTATAATTTGCCTGATTGTTTTTAGTACCAGAAAGTTAAATATCTCTCGAAATCTTGCTGCATCTTTAGATTTATGAAAGAGAGAGAGAAGAAGAAAAAGAATTTCTTCTTTAAGATTAACTTAAATCTGCCCTTATGAAATGTCTCTTTATTAATAGCAAATTCTAGAATCTGAAGAATCACAGAAGTGACTTCCATTTTATATTGGAAAGATGTTCACAAGTATGAAAACAGCTATCAGATTTCTGAGCTTCCCTTCTTCAGATCCAATATGTTCAAGTTCAGCTATATCTCATTGATTATGACTGCTTCTTTTCTCCTTTGATCTTAGTTAGCCTTGGGTCACTTTTTGGTTTTTTAAAACTAATAAGGATAATTATATAAGTAAAGATAGAAGACACCCTACCAAGTACTTTGTATGAATTCAAATATGTAATATGCCCTTGCTCACATCTCATCTTCTAATTTTACAATTCTATTAGAAAACCCATTAAGCATGACTAGAAGTGATTTATTCTTTATAAAAAAAAACCATACTTCTATTTTTTCAAAATTCAGTTATTCTCAAGATATTTATTTTGTCCTTCCCTTAAAAATGAAAGAGGAAAGAAAATAAGAGGCTAGAAAATATATCTTGGTACCTTGAGCAGTTTGGGCTCGACAAATGTCAACATGACATGAAAATTTCTCTCGAGATTTTACCAGTTCTTTTCCAGTGATTGGTTAATATTTCTTTCATTACTTATAGGACTTGACTCCTGTCATTGGTTGGAAATGGAAGAGACTTGGTATAACATAGCACCTATTTAGGAACAGTTAACATGCCAAGGGGTGTTCTGACTTACAGAAAGTCTTAAAGAGGATCAAACAGAAACTTAGCTTTGAAGAATTCTATGAATATCTGAGAAATTGCCACAAACCATCATTTTGTTCACAGAACTGGAACTACAAATACTAGAAAAACTGCCTGTAGATAAATAGATGGCTATGCCCCACCTGAGTTTCAACTCATATGTTAGCAGTGGCTTTGTAAAACACAAGACAAATTTTGATAATAGTCAGGGACAGAGCCAGAGCATGGGAGAAGTTAGTCTGAGATGATATTTGTTGGAGTTGGAAGCTCTAAGAAGTTAGTCACATACAGGACAGCAACAGGATTTCCAAGAGGAGTCCCAGTGAGAGCCCATTATCAGCGATGTAGCAGAAGTCAGAGGCCTCAAGCCAGACCACTGACTCATGGCAATGAACACTTGCAAGTAAAGATGAGTGGACTAAAGGGTAAACTACAGCTTCCATGATGAGATTCTTCTCCTTTTTGTTTGTTTGCTTATTATATTTGGCATTTGTTTTTCTTTTAAATTCGGTTTTGTTTTAGGGAGGATGTTGCAAGGGCAGGGGATTGATGCGAGGGGATAGGGAGATGAGTGGTATCGGAATACATGATGTGAAAACCACAAAGAATAGATAGAAAGTTAAAAGGATTTTTTCAAAAATTAAAAAAGAAGGCTGTCACAAACAAGCGTGAATTCAAAACCATCAAAAGAAGAACACAAAAAGATGAACAAGCAAAGAAGTCTATTATTTCTGGCCAGGGGAAAGGAAAGAAGCTGAGAACAGAGTAAAGACTGCATGGAGGGTGCAGCTGTCACTGAGCAAGACACTCACACTGCCCTGACACTAAGTATGAACAGCTACTCTAAGGTTGGCATGGTCCCTATTTCCCATCTTTAGCCACACAAAAAGATCTTCAAATAACAACAAGAGCAAAAATAAAGAAGACAGCCATAAAAAGTACAAATACAATATGATTATATTTATGTGAAAGTACAGAATAGGCAAATCCCGACAGACTTTTGGTTCCCTGGGACAAAGTAGAGGAGGAGGAATAAATGGAAAAGTGATAATTATCAAATAGGTAGAGAATTTCTTCTTGAATTGGTTAATCATAAGGGTTGCATAACTGAATGCATTTGAAGTTGCTGAAACGTACATTTTACAAACGTAGATTTATGGCATAAAAATCACCTCTCAATACTTTTCTTTTAAATGACCCTTTTTTATCGACTTTGTCCCAGAAAAAATTCAAGGGTTAATTCACAGATCCTCTCATTAGGAATACCCCTGGCTCTCAAAGGAGTTGTTAGTCCACTCTTTTTTCCTCTTAACTCATGACAAGCTTCGAGAGTGTCAGTTAGCAGGTAGTAATTCCCACTGATGGGCCTCGGCCCTTATGAAGAGTTCACACATTGACAGCTCAGTATGTAGTCAGTTGATAGCTAGACAGCAGGTTCACTTTGGTGGTAGTGCAATCCTAAATCCTTAACTAAAAGTAATTCTAAGACAGAACAAGGTCACACACTAGAAATAAATTTCATCATTTTCACTTCCTCCCTCTGAGATGTTAATGAGAGAAGCTGCTCTGCATAAGATGGGACATCTTCCAAATTTACAATGACATTATTGGCAGGATCAGAAGCAACTGCGAGAGAATCAAACCATCTCCCTCCCTGCTCTGTGCCATCACCTAAGAATTTGAAAAGACTTTGTAGACACACAAATGGGTCTTGCTATAGCGTGCAAATACAAAACGTTGTGGATGAAATTATATTTTAATGGGATTCATCTAGTGTTTTCACAACTAGACTCCTTTAGAAGAACTGACTTTGTTCCAGCAATTAGAGCCCGCCCAGATCCAACAACCATCTTATAGGGACCACAAAAACAATGTCTAAGAGACAAAGAAAAAGGCACAAAAGCCTGAGGCCAGGTTTCTAATCAGAGCTCTGCTTCCTTACTGGTTGACCTTTGTGGCAACTCACAGAATGCCTACCCTTTTGAGATGGGCCAAAGAAACAGAAGAGCCAATGGAGTATGACCTGTGGCCAGGCGAGTACCTTGGAAAGATGAGTTTTCAAGAGAGTTGAATCCATTTTAGCAGAAAATTTCAAGTAAAATAATTCTGTATCTTTTCTTCTTCCTGGACATTCAAAGAAAAAGAACATTTTCTGGTTTTTATAAAAAGGTTTATTATCTTCATGTCTTCAAAGTGACCTAAGGGCCAGATTTAAAAGGATTTTAAAATTAAAATGACTATATTTCACAGATGATTATAGCCTTTTATTTCCAGGCCAACTTGACCTAAAGTCAGGCCTGCACACAGATTGAGCCCCTCATGTGAGAAATATCATACCACGTCACCCAGTGAAACATCCAAGGCAATACCTTGTGTCAAGGAGCTATTAAGTGAAGTGCTTACTAAACATTCTGCTTCTTGGTGGCGGACAATTCTGTTTTGCCCACCCCAGTTGCTCTTTGGAACAAAGATGGCTGGAAGACATAAGGCTTTAATAGTTGATGTGCATGGTGTTTTATTGAAACTGTTTTGATGCAGCAGTTTCAATGCTAAGGACATTCTATTGTGGTCTAAGGGAAAGTCCTCAATTTTTAAATTCTTTGAAGATTTCATACATTAATACAATTTATTTCAGTCATATTCATCTACCATTACTTCCTTACGCCTTCCACTGTACCCCCAAACCGGTCTCCCTCTCAACTTAATGCTCCCCTTTTGTTGTTATTGTTAATATTTCCTGAGTCCCATTAGTGCTGCTCATATGTATGTATGTATGTATGTATGTATGTATGTATGTATGTATGTAAGTATGTATATATATGGGGCCATCTACTTGTATATGGGCAAGCCACTAGGAACCATGTTCCCCAAGGATAATGACTCTTCTTCAACCAGCAACCATTAGCTGGAAATAGCCCTTCTACCAAAGGTTAGGCTACCAAAGGTTAGGCTGCAGGGGACCCTCTCCAATTTGTAATGGAAGTGTGTCTGACTGGATATGGTACAGGTCTTGTGCATGTAACCACAGGTGCTATGATTGATGTGTACAACAGCCACATTATGTCAAAAGTCTGCATTTCACAGTTCTCCTCCTTATCCACAAGCTCTGACATTCTTTGCCCATTCTTCTGTGATGTTCCTTAAGCCTTGGATGAGGGGAGGTTAATATAAATGACTCATCCATAAGCTGATCGCTACTAGTCACCTATTCTTGGTACTTTGACCAGATATGAGTCTTTGCAATATCTACTACCCATTACAGAAAGATCCTCATCTAACCAATTGCATTATCTACTACCCACTACAGAAAGATGCTTCTCTAACCACAACTGACAGCAGAACATTCTATGGATATAAACATATATCTTGAGGGCAGTTTGATGATGTGACCATTTAACATAACAACTGTAGCTTCCCCCTTAGGACCTATGATCTCCCAGTCATGGGCCTTTGACCAAGTTTACTTTAACAGGCATGACATCCTTCCTGTGGAACAAGTCTTGTATCTGATAAGAATGTGGTTGGTTACCCCATAATTGTAATAGCACTATGACAGCAATGGGCAGGACCTGCCAGGCAGGTCAGTATTGTGGCATACAGAGAAAACTCCCATACTTTTAACTTATGAGACCTTTATAAAATGTTTACAATGGCTGTGCATACATATGTCACTACCTTATCTCTGAGGTAGATCCAATAACTGGCATAGAGTTGAGTTTGCAGGTACGTGTCCAATATGTGTCTTGATAGAAGATGTGGTGGTTTTACATTTCTGTATAGTAGTCAGGAATATCAAACTAAAATTTAGAATGCTCCTTTGCAGCAGCTGCTTTTTCAGTCCCAAGCCTAATGGTTCTTAAATCTTAACTCTTCATAGAATCACCAGCTGCATTTATTAAAATTAAAATCCCCAATCACTACTTCCCCATGTCAGAATTCTGGTTTAGTGGGACACGGGAGAGCTCCCAGAATACTGCATATGCACTGGAATTCAATGGTCCCGATGCATATGGCCAGGAAGAAGCTTTATTTATTGTCTTAGAACTTTGCCTGCCCACCAAAGCAAGCCATGTAACCACCTTGATGCCATCTTATAAGGAAAACCACGGAAGAAGTGAGTCAACTTTGGCTTCCCATCGACTAAATGATCCCAGTGCAGTCTCTCTAATTGCCACAAGCTGAGTCAGGAATTGACGTGTCTGCTGAGATTTCTCTTGTTGAATGATACTGATGACTCTCTATTTGTTTTCACTTGCTACTCATGGATACCTTGTGCACCATAGAAACAGAGATACCAGACATAGGTAAGCAAATAACACAGCTGCCTAATGACCCTCTTTCCTAAGAAACCACCCTCGAATATGTACAAATAAGGAGTGTTTGCTTCTTAAATAAGGTTAAAGAAATAGTATAAAAGTGAATTTGGAAACTATGTTCAGGTAGGTATATTCCAAAAAAGAAGGTCAGTATATTCAGGAGGAATTTAGGGGAGGAAAAGAATACTCAGAAAAGAAAATAAGATAAATGAGAGATGACAGATCAGTATGTGATGAGAAAGTAAGGCCAAAAGTCTCATTATGTTTCCCTAAGGTGATACCACAAATGAGCCCATAAGTTCAAATCAGTTTAATGTCTTTAAGTTGCAAGTATTTTTTTCACAAGGCTTAAAAATATAGTTGTCAATTATATTAAGAGACAATGACCATAATGACCTTCCTTTCTTAACTGAGAGTTGCTTTTTGGCATTTGGTTACTTTCTTTAATAGCATCTTTTTCCTTTCATATAACTAAGTGTATTCTATTTCCTCTCACCAAAGGAATTAATTGTAAAGCTCCAAAATGACCATTTACTGACAATGCCAGATAGCATTGAAATTAGTGATGAGGATTTCTACTCATTGTTGCATTGCACTTTGTCATAACTACTCAAAATTTCTGAAATTTCAAAGGGGAATATGGAAAATTTTCATTCCCAAGTGCCAGTTGTCTTCAAAATAGCACTAGTAGGGTTTGGAATATGGATTGTATTTGGGAACTGCCTCTTTCCAAATGCTATTGAACAAAATCAGCCTTGCAACTTTGGCATAGCTGACTGTTTAAGCAAATTCAGTTGGTTGCCAATTTGCTTACTGGTAAACTATTGCATGTTGATAATTATAAGTGTCAATTGTCCATTCAAAAAAGTCTATGTGATTTTAAGTGATATGAATGAATTGATGACTGGTAACTTTAAGATCAATGGCTTGAGTATGAAACTAGCTGGGAAATGACAGAGTAGTTCTAACACCTAAATTGCAAAAGAAATCCTCTGTCACATTGATATGCATTTAGTCATGATGGGGTAAAGCAAATAGAATTGTAGTTGCAGCAAGTTTGCATGTTTCCAGAAAGCAAAAAGAAATCATTGTCAATGGAGCTAAAGTGTTCTTTGGAAATGGTAGGAAATTGCATCTCAATACACGGTGTTTTTCTGTCAAGAAAATAACAACATTAATCAGATTTTATTTTGATATGTTGGACTACTCCCTTTTCTAGAAACCAGTACACAAATTTAAAGAAGAGCCTTGATTAAGAACATACATAAAGTTACTCAGGAAAATGTGAGAACACGGATTGTCTTTTCCACTTTCACGTCAAGAGTGTTCTGTTGGCATTTCGCATATACAGTCACATGGGATCCAATCTAATCTTAGAAAGGGCAGAAAACTGTTAGTGACCTTGGGCAGGCCCCTTATGGTTCTGGGTTTCCCCCGCTGAAATTTGAGGTGAATACTAATTCTAACTTAGCTTACAGGCACATTGGAGATATTCAATAATGAATGAATATAATGCATTCCAAACTACTTTTGTGTGAATAACATTTCTCTTGGAAAAATAGCCCATGGTCCCTAACCAAACAAAGCATGATTAATCTGGCTCAGTTGAAACTGCACAACTTGGATACCATAGTATTAAAGGTTATTTCCAGGAAAGGTTACAACTCATCCTTTACTCTAGGAAAATCTAAGTATGTTGGAGAAATATTATTCTGAAAGTAAAAAAAAAAATGAACTACAGACATAAAATGTTTTACTCACCACCTATTTGAGAAACCTTTGCTGTAGAGATGCTTTGGGGGTAGAGCTGCCAAATCATTTTGGAATCTGGTGGTGCCCTTTACAATTTACATATAGCACCTCTTACAGTGGTTCCAGGATTGAAAAAGTCCCTGAAATCTACTGAGTTATGTTACTCAAAGAAGGTAAGTAGAAAAAAAACCAACTATTCCAACTGAACCTGATTTTCTTCCAGTACAAACTGAGTTTCAAGTTACCATTTGCCAACTTTATAATTATTAACATACATAAATATGCTTAGAGGGCAATTGCAATTAAGAGAATGTCAATACTTAAAAGATCTCTTTCTTCTGACAGTACTCCCCCCTCCACTTTCTTTGGCTAAGTACCCAAAGCCTGAATTCTTTTCATGCCTTATTTTTATGCCATACACTCCAGTTCTTGTCAGAACTTACTGAATGAATACAAACCTTTTCAGGTGCTATTGAAAATCAAAGGGCAGAGAGATGGATATGGTCTTGTATGCAAACAGATCACAATGTATTTAGGAAGAGAGTTACATGCAGTCTTGCTTTTTAATACCATTCCCAAATAATAGGAACCATTGTTTTTCAAGAAAGGCTAGTTCTGGTATAATGGAAGGGAGGTTTAAGATGAATATAGAACATTCTTGCAGTGCCAGAAGTAATTAAGTCTTAACATTATCATCATCATAGCCATAATAATAATAAACATTTATGGATGCATGTAAAAAGTGCATATAATCCAAGAAAAAGAGTTCTTAGTGGTAGCAACTGGGACAACATAAAATAGCATTGGATTTCATTTGCTGCAAGCATAAAATAAATGTATGTGGAGCCCATACTGATATTTTAAAAAGCTCATACCTTTATTAAATAAATGAAAAATATGAATCACCCATCCAAAAATTATAATTTATGTGATGCTCTACTCTCAAGGGTGTGGGATGTTATTCCTGATACCTTAAGTCTTCTCTGTGGATAATTATGTCCCTCCAGGAAAGACAATAAGGAATGCTTTTTATAGCAAGGAAAAATGGCTCTCCCAGGAGGTCAAGATCAAGCTGGTCAGTGATAAATTTTGTTGATTGTTTACAATGTAGGTAGGATTTGGTGAAAATGAAACTTTTCCATCAAAACTCTACAATCCTATCTAAGAAGTGTATTAGACAAATTCCTGTAAAGGGATTTCCTGTAGAATAACTGACAAATGGTCTTCAAAACCAAGGAAAGTCCAAGAAAATTTCATGGGCCAGAAGAGCCTAAGAAGACATGATGACTAAATGTAATTTGCTATCTTGGAATGGGAAAATTATCTTAGACTAATAATAATAATAATAATAATAATAATTAACAACAAACTAAGGGAATCTAAATCAAACATAGACGTCAATCAATAATTTAAAAACACTACAGTGTGATAGATATTCCTACATCACAAATCCCTCTTCTCTGATTATTTCTCTCCATTCTCACATTTTCTATACTAATACGTGACTTATGAGAGTCATACCTTGTTTACTTATTGGTCTACTTGACTAAGCTGTGAATTTGATGAAGAAAATGGTTGTATCTTATACATAAGTTGGTCTTTATCCCATAGCACAGTTCCTGAGCACATTTCAGGTGTTTAGAAGATGTATTTTAATGAATTAGTAAACAAGCACACAACATAGAAATGACACCGTGAATGCTCCAGTAAGAGACGATGTGTACTTGAACTAGCAGAGATAAAGGGAAATACTGAAGAAGTTAGTAGGTAGAAAGAAACAAGAGCATGATGTTCCATAGACGTGAGAAATGGTAGAAAGGAGTTGGAAAAGGATGACATCTTGCTTCTGGCACAGAGAGTAGGTACTAAGTAGAGTTCTCAGCACTAAACATATTAGAAATAAACATGAAATGGTTGCCTTCCTGCTAATTCTCACAGTTCATTAGACTGGTGAAACTGGTACTTAAACAAGTCATTTAATTTGTATGTATTCTCCCTAAGAATTATGAAAATAACCCAATGTAGAAATTTAAGGAAGGCTTCCTTCATGAGAAGCTGCCTGGATAAAGACACTAAAAGCATGTGAGAATAGATGAGGTAGGAAGGGTTATTATACTGCATAAAAAAATTTATAATATCTCTGACTATAGAAGTTATCAGAATAATTATGCAGACACTATGATTGCAACTTCAAAAACACCTTCTATGTGACATACAACAGAGGTGAATCTATGTACCCAACCATGTGACTATGTATGCTGGTTAATTTTTGCCAGCACGACACAAACTAGAGTCACTTGGGTGGAGGTAACCTCAAATGAGAAACTGCCTCCATCAAATTGGCCTGTGAGCATAACAGTGGGGCATTGTTGTGATTGCTGATTGGTGTGGGTGGGTTCAGTCGGCTGCGTGCAGTGTCACACCTGGGCAGGTCATCCTGAGTAGTATAAGAAGTCAGGCCTAGTAATCCATGGAGAGCGAGCCAGTAAGCAGCATTCTTCCATGGTCTTTGATTCAGTTCCTGGATCCAGTTTCCTGCCTTGAGTTACCACTTTGGCTTCACTAAGTGGTGGACTCTAACCGATAAGGGGTAATAAACCCATTCTTCATAGTTATGCTTAGCTCGTGGTATTTATCATGGCAACAGCAACAAAGAAAAAAACTCAAACGCCATGATTATACTTCAGAAATGTTAAGTTTCATTGGTGTCTGACAGAAGGAAAAGTGTGTAGAGAAGCGTTGCTCAGTTCAAAGAGGGAATTTGGAACTTTAACGGTTTATCTTAGACACGTCCCTCCATGATCAATAGTCCTTTAGTTTGAAGCATGTCTTGTAATCGACAACAGGCACCTAGGAAGATGGCAGTGTCCTGAGGGGAGGCAGAAAGACCAAAAGACCAAGGAGTAATTTGATGAGAGATGGGTAAGGACGTGAAAACAAGAATTGTGTTAAATTTGGTGAGTTCGAGGTGACAGTGACACAAGCAATCATCCAGCTGGTAATTGGATGACGGAATATGAAAAGCATCTCCTGCGATATTTTTCTCTGTTTCTTTCTACTCTCGATGGACAGTATCAAAATGTCAACATCATTATAGGTTAGCTGGATGATTTGGATTTTCTCATGTCTAGACCCATTATTAGAAAAACAAATACATATCTAGACCCTTGGTACATACTCAGGAAGATACATCAATTCTTTCATCTATTAAAATATTTTTTCCACTTGTGACAAAGGACAGACTCCAAGGGTACATGTTGAACAAATTGCTTTTAATGACTTATTTTTTCCTCTTCCCTAGCACAAGCCCTGCACACAAGTACTATCTGGCTATGGACCCGATGTCTGAATCACTCTACCTATCAGACACCAATACTCGAAAAGTCTACAAACTGAAATCTCTTGTGGAAACAAAAGATCTGACTAAGAATTTTGAGGTGGTGGCCGGAACAGGTGATCAGTGTCTTCCCTTTGACCAGAGTCACTGCGGAGATGGTGGGAAAGCCTCAGAAGCATCATTGAACAGCCCTCGAGGTAAAAATAAACAAAAATCCATTCCTCAATTGACTATAGATTATGTTTGATGTCACCAAATCTAAAAGCTATTGTCATACTTTGTCTATCTCAACATTCTGCTTCTCACAGATAGCTTTTCCAGAGTCTATCTCAGAAGACAAGTACAGCAAGGCAAAATTTTAGATGATATGTATTAGTCAGTATGATCATAATTGTTATCAAATGATTGATATGATTTTAGTGTGGTTAGCAAGTAACTACTGCCCAGGGCCATTGAAGTGCCTCTCAAGATTTCTAACCTGTACTGGGTGCCCTTTTCTGGGAACTCCACACAATCCAGCACTTAAGGTGTTAACTGGTCCCAGTCTAGAGGCTCCACTCTATTGCTTCTGCTCTGTGGTTTGCATTGGATCTAAGGAGGTCTGTTCCCAACTTCTACCACTGTCTGAAATGCTGAATATCTCACAGCATCTCTATCTTTTGCTCAACAACCATTAATGAACCTTTCTTCCTTTAAAGTATCTAGATGATTTTTAAGCTTTTTTTCTTTTTACTTAAATCAACTCTGGGATAAAAAGATACCAATTATTTTGCCTTTAGTGGGAGTTTAGCCTTTTTCTAAAAAAAAAAAAAAAAAAAAAACTTCATTTCCCTATCTTGTAGGACCAACCTTTACCTCAATTGCCTGTAGTTTAATGACTATGTCTGTGTCTCCCAATTAACGTTATAATTTCATAGTACTCAATCATATGTCCACCTTAGACTACTAAATTTACATATGGTCTATCATCACATATCATCTAGCTCATCTGCTTAATTATTCAAAGATTCTTGGTTCTTTCTCCTACATTTTTATACATACATGTGTACATATTTATTTTAGTGAGTTTTACAAAGTATTCATTTCATTGGATTTCATAAAGCCAGCATTAAGTATTAAATATAATATGCCTTTGTTGCAGAAAAATTCAAAGGGAAGAATGAGAATGTTTTTAATTAAAATCAGAATACACATATAGAAAATTACCATTAACAATATAGTATTATTCTTTTAGAATTTTTATGTGTAGCATATGTTTTATTTCTCTAAGAGTAGATTCATGATATATATATTGTCATTCTTTAATGTATTATAAATACCTTTCCATGCCAATAAATACTGTGAGGCCAATGTATTTAATTTGATAGAAAGCCACTTACTATTTCAAATAATAAGAGATTATTCTATAGCCATTTGACATTTGCCATACTGGAATTAAATTCCAGCTACTATGATAGTTCAAAGTCTTCAGGTTCTTCAACTACCATTTCTCTATTAAAGCCCTTCTGGCCAACTCCAGCCCATTAAAGATGAATTTCTTAAATAGTATCTACACTCTTAAATTAAACTAGGTTATATTTTTTTAAAAAAAAAATTCTTCTGCTGCTTCTCAGTTCCTTCATAAATAGAAAGTTTTTTTCTATAAAATGTTGCAAAGAGAAACTTGTAGTATGAAGGGAGCAGTGGGCTGCCCCTTGTTTGTCCCAGCCCCTTAGTAGGGAGGAGCAGGCCCTTTGTTTCGTCCCGCCTGGCTCCTGACCACCAGGCTAGCTTATACCTGAAATAACCACACCAAAATTATATTAATTGAACACTGCCTGGCCCATATATCTAACCTCTTCTTGGCTAACTCTCACATCTTGCTTTAACCCATATCTAGTAATCTGTGTATCACCACGGGGTCATGGCTTACTGGGAAGATTCTAACCTACATCCATCTCAGGCCGGAGATTCATGGCGTCTGCCACACTTTCCTTCTTCCCAGCATTCTGTTCTATCTACTCCACCCACCTAAGGGCTGTCCTATCAAAAGGCCAAGGCAGTCTCTTTATTCAACCAATGAAAGTAATACGTAAACAGAAGAACCTCCTACACCATTTCCTCTTTTTCTGTTTAAACAAAAAAGAAAGGCTTTCACTTTAACAGTAAAATTACATATAACAAAAGAGTTATCAAGCAAGAATTACAGTTACAATATTTAGATCTATTTTATCTTTTATCATAACAAAGGAAAACTATAACTATCTATTCTCCAACTCCATCAAAGACTCCAGAAGGATATAATATTACCTAAGTAAAAAAGAAGTAAGCAACCTCCAAAACTCTAGAAATGACAGAGACATCTCACTGCCTGGACAGCCACCCAAAGTTTTTCTGTACCGTTGGGGCATCCATCTTCAGCCTACAGGCCCATTGTATCCAGCAGACATTTCCATGAAGCAGGAAATTTTAAAGACAGTTCAGTCACTTTCTTTTGTATCCTGCAGAATGTCTCACAGACTCTTTCATGAATCAGGAACCCTGAAGGATCATCTCACCTTTAGGCAAGTTCAGCAGTCCTCTCTCTGCAGGTTCTTCATGTCCAGTTTATGCAACAGTCCAGACAAGAGCGGTTTCTTGCCCAAATGGCAAACCAGCTCCATAAGGAGCCTCTTCGATGCCTGACTTCCTCTGAAGTAGATTAGTGCTGCCAGGAGCAGACGTGTCTCATTGTCATGAAAAGCCCTGAGTTATTAAAACATCTTAAATGCCATATTCTGTAGTCTTTCAGAGATATGAAGAATGCCTATCTAACTGAAATATACCTCTATATATCTAGAAAATCTAACTAACATGACAACAAGCTAGATTATTATAGATGATTATCTATTAACAACCTATATTTCCTAATTATACATTACACATCAGAAATACATATATATGTAACAAAATTGAACTTAAATTTATATCAATAAAGCAAAATCCATACTAATGCAAATTATTCATGTCTATATCATATCCCCCTTTAAATGGAAAAGAACATTTATAAACAATATTTGGGAATATGGGCATAGTTTTTTCTCTCCAAACTTATTCGTGCTGTATGGGGACGCTGTTAATCAGATCTTTCATGGTGTATCCTGTGTGTCGGGTTCATCTCAGTCAGCAATTGAGTGAAGTAATTTTCTGAAGGTGTTCATGGTGACTTTTCAGGAGGGCGTGGTCTATCATACCATATTGGTCTAGAAGGAATCCATAGGGTCTCATCCTCTGTGAAAACAAAAGAAGAACCTCTTTTCCAAAGCATCATATCCTTAGACCCAAATTCTGAAGTCATAATACCTTTAGAACATATATGTTGGTTTAGTTTGGCAGCCCATACAATGAAAATTCTCTCTGTACTTAGCTCCTTTACAGCCAAAAAATTTAAAGAAAACACAATAAAATACATAATCCAGACATTATGTGAATTTTCCATTTTTACATGGCTTATTTTTTTAATCTCCTACACCAGAAACTGCATCTAATATTTTATAAATTTACCCATCCCCTACCAACTCCGAACATGATGTAGAATCCATCAAATGTGTTTATTTTATAATTGATCAATTAAATAACTCTTACTTATGCCAGGCATTCCCTAAGGGAAAGTAAATATCCCAAGTATTATAGTAAAGTGTTTCTTCTTCTCTGTGCCAACTCCTATTGCATCCACAAACTGGGCCCACAATAAATATTCAAGAAGTAAATGAATAACTCAGGTGCAACATATAATCAGCTCATCTTTCAAGAAAATATATCAGGTTGGGTCTTACATTTTATATGGATTTAAAACTCTTGTGAGTATTATAAAGATTTCTGCATAAGCAATAAGGAGGAATCAGGCTTGTATTGTGCCTAAAATTGACATCCTCCTGAGTCTCTGCTAGTCTGAAAACCACTCATCTCACCTACCACATTCAGCCTGTCACATAGAGAATGACTATTTCTGCTTTTCCAAATAGAACGAAGAATTGGTTTGGTACAGTTTTCCTGCTTGGAAAGCAGCAATAAGAGCACTGATTAACAGGATTTGCATGAACTCTTGAAGTATCAGTAATTAGAGTACCAAAAATTATACTTCTATTAAAGCTAATATCAAACTTAGTTTTTCTTTTTGTCATATCTACTAGTATGTTTTCATTCATATTGATTTACTCAACTTTCTTTACACATATGGCCTTTGCCATAGTCTAATACTTTCAAAGCAGCCCTGAGTATATCAGGGACAGACAGACATCTGATTGTCTGAACTTACCTGAACAACATTCACATACTGTTCTTGAAGCTGATGTTTACAGTATTTGTCCAGATACAATGAGTGAACTAGAATACTTAAAGAAGTGAAAGTTATGGTACATACTATGTAGGTATGTACCATATCCTTTGACCATGGAAACAATGTTTGATACCACTCAGATTGTAGCAGAACATCAGTACACACATCAGTCACTTTAAACATACTGGTAGAAACTCAAGGACTCAGCTGCAACTCCTATCTCCATACTGAACCTAGACATACTCCACTGTCAGTGACTCAGAAGTTTGAGTCTTACATGGAACGATATAGGGCAATTTCATAAACTTTTTAGAAGGAAAATTCATGTAATGTATGCAAGAAGTTATTAAATTACAGTGTGTAAATTGAGAAAAGAGTATGACTAACTGGTAATATCATCTATGAAGTTTTTCTGCATACTCTTTGTCTCTCAAGAAAGTGTCATTTGTTTGTAGTTTTGCTATACAATTGTCTGTCATGTGCACCAGCTCCTTCTTGCCACTCCTTTGGAAGACAACAACTGTTTAATGGATTGCTTTAAGTAGAGGCTTAAATTTTTCCCCTTACACTGAAGCTCATAAAGAAAATCTGTAGATCAGTAGAAAATGGAAATGTACATCTGGGAGTACCATTTCTTGGTTAGGAAAGAAATCTTACTCTAAGATGGAAGTTCTCATCCCATACAGGTTAGCATATCAGCTATCATACATATAAGATATTTACATTACAATTCATAGCAGTAGCAAAATTACAGTTAGGAGGGAGTAATGAAATAATTTTATGGTTGAAGGTCACCACAATATGAAGAGCTATATTAAAGTTTTGCAGCATTAGGAAAGTTGAGAGCCACTTTGAAAGCTCTCACACTTTAATAAGCAACATATTGCAATTTTATGCAGACATTCCAACATTCCTTAACTACTCAAGGTAAGGCTAGGAAATGTTGATCAGCAAAGCAGCTCATTAATTTTCTAAACCTATTCTAAAACCAAGTTGAAATATAATGCATTTTGAGATTCCTTGTCCTAAAGTTGGAGTAAATTATTAAATCCCATCAAAAGCCTACCAACCAAAGTTCAGAGATCAGAAGGTGTGCTGCATTTCACTTTGCTTTGTTCATTTGTTTGTGTTTGTGAGAAATGGCAACCAATATAATGTCCATGTTTTCCTTGAATGGCTGTACAAGTCACTATCCCTTACCATGGTTCCCTTTCTCTCAACACTAAAATACACAATAATGTCATTAACTATTTTTGAGACCAGAGGAATTTTAACACAGGATCACAAAATTTCTCATGTCTAAGTTGAAAAATTCAGAATGGTCTCATTTCAGATTCTAATGGAATACAGTAAAGATAGCTGTAGCCTTGAGAGAAACTGCTGTGCGTTATTCAATTTGTACAGTGCTATGATTCCCATTGTACAAGAGGAAACTGAAACTCAGATAGGGCAAGAGATCTGCTCAGGGTCACATGGTATGCAGGTAACAATGCAGAACTCAAACCAAGTTAGCCTCATGTAAAAAACAACTTCTATGAAAAAGACAGAAACCTACAACACTACTATACCATATTCCACATCTTCGTACTAAAATTCAGGATCTCTAGGGAGAATACAAATTTTGGGAAATACTTTGTAATCTAGTGACTTGTATTCCACAGGAAAAAAATCTTTATAAGACAAGTAGTTTCCAGTCAAGTTTCATTTTCCTATTACAACACTTTCTCTGGTTTTTAACTAATTGTGTACTGATAGTGCACCATATAGCATTTACATAATTTGTAAATGTAATTATTCAAATAAATCTCCAGGAAACCTTGTCACTTCTCTTTGGAAGATTCTGCAACTAGGAACTTCACCAAATTTTCCTTAAGGGACCAAGACAGGAAACCTTCACTTTATTAAATGTCCTGACTGCAGTAGTAACTACAAATTTTGTTTGAAGGAAAAATTGAAGCATCCTCAAATAGAATTTCATATGATAGCCCCTGGGTTCTTCTCCTGGGAAGAGACCTTTATCTCTTCCGATGTGATAAACTTTGATTTGAATCCCAATAACAAGAAACATTTGTCATTTAACTCATCAATACTTCAATAGGTTTCACTAAGAAGAAATTGAAGGAGCACCGTTCCCTAGCACTGTATATGAGTTTGAGTTGACTTTGAGAGATGCTTTTAAAACATGCATGGATGATGTCGTTGAAATTTAGGTTCCATTTATTATTTTTACGGCGACTTTCTTTAATTCTACAGAGAACTCAAACTAATGAGTCATGTAATAGATGACCAAGTACTTAAGCAGAATGTGAAATGGTACTAGGTAGGGTTATAAAACAAAATCGGTGACAAGCTGAATGCACTTGTGTTTTTCCAAGTAGATACAAAGGGTGAAGGATTGACAGGACAGGCTAAAATTTATCAATGACTTAATATGTTTTCTTAGACCTCAGCACAGATTATATCTCTGTTTTCAAGTGTGTCTTTAAATAAATTGACCTCAGAAGTCAGCAGGGCTTAGGCAATATCCAGTTGAGTGTAAACAGTTTTTCCACGGAAGAGAAATAATTCTTGTCTTTACACCTTTATTAGGTGGCTTTAGGGTATTCATGACACTAGCTACATGGTTCCTTTTAACTTTATGGGAAATTACAAAATCTGGATAATATAAAATCTAGAGACAATAGTTTCTGTCCCTTTCTAAATCTAGCTGAGGTACATTCCTACGCGCTATTCTTTCCTTGGGCATCTGCATACTACTCCCAAATGGCATATATGTGATTAATAAAAAAAGATGATAAGACAACAATTAGTGACTTCTTACTGGCATCAGTGGTGTCTATGAGGAAGAGAACATAGTAGAGAAAAAGGAAATTATTTTGGTTCTCCAGTGCAGTGAGGACAGTAATGATTCTTGTACATGCATTTGGTATAGTATATGACTTCTTGGTGACAACCATTTGGAGGTATAAGAAGAATATTCCTTCAGAGAGTCTGGTTTGATCATATGCTCATTCAGTCCCAGCCCAGGTGGATTGGTGTGCTCCCATTAGTTCAGGCACACTGTCTCAGTAGGTGGACCAGCCCCTCACGGTCCTAACTTCCTAACTCATCTTCTCCCACCTTCTGCTCTTCACCTGCACCTTGGGGGCTCAATCCATTGCTCTGATGTGAATGTGGGTC